>SKCR01051699.1:0-137512 GCA_019454045.1 Zanthoxylum bungeanum
GCTGATCAAAATGCAAAACTTGGGTTAGACATATTTACACGGAAGCTTTACAAACGTAGTGATTTAAAGCAATTTGGGGAAAATATGTAGTTTTTGTGTCAGAATTATTGGTGAAGAATCTTTCCCATCTGTCATTGCCTAGAGAGAGTCAAGGTACATGAGTTCTTTCTTAAGACAATTGTTTTGCTCAAAGAAATCTGCATTGACAGTGCTGTAATTTCCGTTCAAATTACATTCTTAGACTATAAAGAATACCAGAAAGCTCTGCAAAATGAAGCTTGTGCCCTGGTCATGACACACTATAACTTTGATAAATCTTCCATTTTTAATGCTCAAAAGTTTCTTTTTACCTAATGAACTCCCAAGTTACCTTAATATCTCATGTCATGAATTATAATATTGCAAGTTTGCAACCTCTTGTTTTGCTATGAAAGTAAACCATTCTCTGTATTAGAGTTTGCATGGATTAAGGTGTTGTTACTTATTTTTCCATGAACTCAATCATTCTCCATCTCTATCATACAGTTTGTTTGGATTAAGGTGTTGTTACTTATAACTATCATTCTCCATACTGTATTTTGGATTTTTACCTACAAACTTAAGCTTATAGGTCAACCAGTAACTCAACATGGTATCAAAATGAGTTTTGGTAATAGGTCTTTTGTTCCCGCCCTCATGTGATTTGATTTGTCTCTACATTTGTCCTTTCTCTCTGTTTGGGCTTAGTTCACATGACAAGCTTGTTTGGTATAAGTCTTGCATGTGAGGGGTCTTATTAGAGTCATGCCCTTACCTACAAGCTTCACTAGCCATGAAGTAAAGAAATTGGGTGTAAAACATTTTAGCTGCTTACTTTCAAAGTTAAGCTGAAGCACAGCAGGTAAAAACAGGCCCTTAATCGCCAGACTCTTGGCTTTTCTGGCTGTCACCTTTCTTTATTTTCCAACCCATCTTCTTCACCTCATATTTGCTCCACTGGTTTTGTAAATCACCATCTAATTTTCTGAGAAAAGTCTTTTAACAATGACATATAGCAACTGTCTTAACTTGAGTGATTATTGAAAGATGGCATGATCATGCTGAATCCAGAGTACCGGCAGATGCTTGGCTGATATATATGGCGCATTGCGCTGTGATCTTATGCTGGCAAGCCCAAGTGCTATCCTGCAGCTGCTGCAAGGAATCAACATCTGTGTGAGGTGATCTCTGAAGTGTCCTATCATTTGTGATTCCTGTATTTTTCTATCATTAAATGTAATTATTCTCTGCAGGGTCTGGCCAATAATTGTTTTCCTGTCAACGAGTGTCCATCTGCAAGCTGTCTTCATGGTAAATTAATCTTTTTATTTTTGTAATGCATACATATAAATGTATTTTATCACTGCCTTACAATGTTTTTTCTATTTACATTTGTTTCTTCTTGCGCCGGTTCTGCGATTCCCACGCTCTGGGAAGCATTACAAAAAGAAAATAAAATAGTTTAATGCATGATTGTGGCTACCCAATAAGAAGCTATGTGACTTTCATTTATAAACAAACCTAATGTCACTTCAGATTGAGTTTATATGGAAAGGCTTTTGTTTGTTATACTCGTCTTACATTGCCTCTATTTTTTCCGTAATTGCAGAAGAAGATAAGCATAGACTTATCGTGCTACTTCCATTTTGATTTTGATGCTGCTGCTGCTACGTTTTTTTTCTATATCTTTGTTTACTTATACCCTTCAGTTGGTATTTTTATTTTCTACCTTATTCTGTTGCCCCATCTGATGCTGCCCTATTGTATTCAATCTAAGGGTGTAGATTGAATACAATAGCTGCTTTTTTTTCCTCCTCTATTTCTGAGCAGACTCACTAGTGTTTGGATTGCCAAGTTCATCATACGACAAACCTATCTGATGGGTACAAAAAATGTACATTATTCAACTTTTACTAAATATAAATGGAACATTTTATTTTTTAAATGAAAGTTTCAACCTGGAAAGTGAGTGACATTCTTTCCAGAATACTCTTATTGTACATTAATGCCTACGACTTTGCCGGTGGAGCTGGCCTTCGGAATGGTTATATACAATACACCATCTTTCACCTCTGCTTGAATCTTCTCAAAATTTATGTTCTCCGGCAACGCAATTCGAGTGCTGTATCTCCCGTAACCATAAGTCGGCCACTCTTCCACCTCACCTGTATTTTCATCATCATTTCCTTTGTTCCTCAAAACCTTTTCTGCCTTGATTACTAGCATGCTGCCTTCAACCCATACCTTAACATCATTCTTGGTCATGCCAGGCATATCAAACCTAATCTTATAGTCATTTTCCCCTTCCATTATCGCCCATGGTGTTCTTCCCCGACCATATCCATTGTATCCACCTCTCACCCTTTCTGCTTGCGAAGGCCAAGTGCCGCTGCTGCTGTAAGCAAACGGATCCTCCATTATTCTTTCCATGGTCTCCATCATCTGTTGCACTGTCCTCGCAGTAGGAAACCTATCCCAGATCCCTGCAGAGAAGAATCCCTTAATAAGTTGGTCATTACACTTTCTTATTTAAAAATATATGTTGGTTTATGCATCCTTTACGAACTAAAGCAGTACAGTTTTTTTTCAGTTACCTGCAGATGAAACCGGGGCTGCTTTCTTGTTCGGCTGGAAGTGATTCTGCGTTGTTCTTTGCAAGTGGTCAAGGTTGTTTCTGTTATCTGTCACAGCTTTTATCCTGCTGCCCAATTTGCCAGTTCTTAACAAGGGCGGAGACCTGTAGCTGGGAAAACTAGTGATTCTTTCGGATGCACAGGTAGTGTAGATACCAACATGTGATGCCATATCTGTAAGAAATATAATTAATTGGATATAGAGAAGTCACCAATATTCAAAAGCAAATTGCTTCATCTCCAAAGTGAGATTTATAGGGTGTTGATGACGCTTCTGGATTTGGGATATGCCCAGAATCAGTAGTAGAATTGTGATTAATCTTCCAAAATGTTCTAGGCTTCTCTACAAGCTATTAGTCCTTTCCTGTCCAGTACAGTCCATTCTGGTTGCATTGAAGAAATATGGGCCCCGCAAGGCTCTAGTTTGGCATTATACCAATCACGTCTTCATCAAATTCTCTTTTTTTTTGGTATTTTCAAATTTGGGTCCATGTTCCGGATCAATGGTCCTAATAGAACAATGGGTATGATTAGGTTCAACTGATTGAGATTTTTTGAGGTAGTTGAACACACAGAGACATTAGAGTGGGGTGTTCAAGTTGTCCAGTTACAGTATCAAGGCCTTCAAGGACCACAATATGTACATTCCAGAAACATATACATATATATGTGGTAAAAAAAAAAAAAAAGTATTCCCAGACTCGTCTATATATATATATATTAGATATTGTCTGTGCCTACGATATGATATTAAAGAATTTATCTCATGATTTACCATTATCATTTTCATAGAGATTTTAGAATTCTGTCATTTAATTTATTTGGCAATCTACAATTAATATTTTCAGAAAGATTTTATAATGAAAATGATTTTGTTATATTTGTTTGGTAAACTATAATTACCAATTTTATAGAAATTCTATAATGAAAAAATTCTTTATTAGCCATTAGATTATAATGAAATGATCTGAGTCGCCAATTAAGCCACATAAAAATAGAATTTGGATACATTATCTCTCTTAATCCTAACCATATGTTGTCTTCTCTTTCACCACCATCATTGTACTTTAGAATATATATATATATATATATAAAATTGTTATATTTATATATATATACACACACACATAACGGACCCTACAGGCCTACACATCCTTTCTTGATCTAAGCTCATCTTTAGAAGAATTTTTCTTGGACATTTCCATCCTAGGAGTATTTTCTAGGGGTGTGTATAGGCCGGGTCGAGTTAGATTGAGACTCAACCCACCCAACCTGCAAACAGTGCGGGTTGAGAACATCTAACCTAACCCAACCCGCAAATAAATTATAACCCAACCTAACCCAATCCAACCCGTATATTGTGGGTTGGGTCGAGATGGGTTATGCGGGTTGGAGTTTTAGCCTAATTTTAAATTAAATATTAAGATAATTTATAAATAGATTTACTTAAATGCAAAAAAGACAGCAACATAACAAATTAATAAAGTATGGTTAATGCTAAAATATCATACAATCAATGTCACTAAGTTCATAATCTAAATATATAATTAAATTAAAACTACATAATTAATATATAGTAAATCACACCAAGTATAATGCAAAAACAATATATAGAGCTTGACCAAAAACATATGTGTTTTGTTTTTTTTCTTTTATAATGTTATTGTTAAGGTTATATATGTTGAAAAATGAAAAAAAAAATTTAATAAACATATGTGGGTTTGCAGGTTGGGTTAGGTTAAAAAAATTTAACCCAACCCACAAACTCGAGCACGTTGAAAATTTCTACCCAAATGGGTTGAATTAATTTATCAACCCAACCCCAATTTGCACCAAATCCAAATGGGTTGCAGATTGACCCACAGATCGGGTTGGGTTTACACACCCATTGGGATTAGTTGAACATAGAGTTTTATTATTTAACTCACTTTGAAACTCATGAAGATAAATGAAAAAAGTTTATATTATGTGTGCTATTTATGAACTGAATGAAAACCAATGATTCTCTATCAAGTACCAAGTTTCATGATTAAGCTATTCTTGATGCTGCAAAAACCTATGATGGAAACAGAACAATCAACACAAAATTATTTTAGAACTCAATTGCTTCATCTTCCCAGTTGATTTTTCCTTTTATCTAAGCAAGAAATTAAAAAAGCAAATTTTGTAAAGGATACTGAAACAGATCAGAGTACTTTCATAAAGGCAATACAGCGCAGGTGCATGACAGTACCGGCGGTTCTCACTTTGGTTTCATCATCTGTCCTCTCTAACTGAAGAACTGCCTAAAAGGGAATAGAGTCTCCATCATATTTTCTTTTGTGGATCCCGACTGAGTCCATGCTTCTTCAGCGTTTTGATGTAATTTCTCATGATAGGAAACTTGTTGCTCCCAAGATAATAGAAATAATTCCCATGAATAGTATTGTGATTTTTTGATCACTAAAGAGTGGTTTGTGAGGAAAAATAAAGACTATATATTATTACTTGAATATAATTTACAAGTATTACAAAACTTGTACAAAAAACCTCACACGCTAACTATACTCTCTATCAAGCTCTCTTGACATGAAGCTTCCTGGATCTTGCTCTCTTACTTGGAACAACTCTCTTACTTTGAGTAAACACTCTAAGCTCTCTTACTTAGAACTTCTTGTTGGAGATGAATTGAGCTCTCTATTTATAGCCAAAACAATGACTATAATGTTAACAAGAAAATTAATATAGTAGTTGGTGGTTACACCAAAACCTTGACAATGATGGAGGTGGTTGTTGCGCCACCTTTTGACAAATGGTGATGGCATTAATGGAGATGACAATTGGATTCTTTCAATTCTCCCCCTCCAGCTGCATCTGAAACCATTGTCATCTGAAAAAACTATCTCGGTTATGTTTCTGCACAACTCTAGCTTCTCCCGAGAAATCACCTTTCTGCGACATATCGACTATGTCTCTGCACACTCTTCTGCTGTGTCTCTGCATAGCACAGTTATGTTGTCATGTTTCTTCACCCATTTATTCCTCAGTGTCTTCTTGCCTTGTGAGAAATTCTCTGGCTCCTCTTCATCAGTAAGCAGAATATATTCAAATCCTGGATATCTCGTTGATGGAATCCTGCATTGCTCAGATCTTATTGCCTGAGGTCCACTAGTTTCAGGAGGTCTGTCATCATCCAAAAATGTGGATGATCTTGTAGCATCTAGTGGAGCGGGTTGCGGCTTCCCTTGCTCAACTTTCTCTTCTATAATCTCTGATGGAGTGGGTGTTGGGGTGGATGTGGAATCCATAGGGTCGGATCGGTGCCCCAAGCAGCGGAAGTGGGTCTAACCCTGTAGATATCTAGCGTGAGTGTATTTTTAAAATATTTTATGGAAAACTAAATTCCATTACAAGTTCGTAGGAAAAAAAAGGACCAAATCGGAGTCCGGAAACTCCAGAACAGAGAAAATGAAATTTCAGCACGGGCATCAGGTCACGGCGCGTCACGACGCTTAGGTTTGGGCGTCACGACGACTAAATTGCGAGAGCTCGGCGTCGCGACACCCAATATCTAGCATCGTGACTCCCGCAACACTGAATGTTGAGTGTCGCGATGTCATCATGTGTAAAATATTGGCAGTGAGCAATTTTTCCTTCAAATCAATTTTAAACACTTCCAATTTTCTCCAAATACTTCAATACACCTAAAATCCAATCTTAGCATAAAAACCATCATCAACACATGTTATACAACAAACATACATGTATTCTAAATACATATATGCATTTGTTTGAATCAAAACACAAACCAATTTAGAATCACACACTGAAATGACTTATGAACAATTCTAGGTCACTCAAAGGTGGTCAAGTGATTCTAGAATAGTATCTATAGCTATAAGCTTTAATCTATAGTTCCAAACTCTTATTAATTGTTCCATGTCTAACATGAACATCTTTGACCCAATTACAAACATATTGTGTTTATACTTCCAAAACATCCTAACACAATCCATTAGCCTAATTTCAACTTTAAGCTATGTTATTATGCATTCAATACATAATTCATCACTATATGTCTAATGAAAACTCACTAATGAAAAACATAGCTTAGGAGAAGATCAAACATTACCCAATAAGCTTGATACAAAGATCCAATCTTCTTTTCATTTGTTGAAATGGTTGGAGAACTTCCAAAGTTTAGCAAGTTTGATTCCAAGATCCAATCTTGATTCCAATGCTAGCAAGCTTCACTCCAAGATCCAATCTTGATTTCTCCTTGTTGAAATGTTTTAGAGATCTTCCAAATATTTTCTAAACACTTCTCTAACTTAGGCTAACTTCTCTAAGAATTGTTTGTTTTAGCTTTCTTAAGCTTGGCATCAGGTTAAACCATTGGAACTCCAATTCCAATATACGACATGTGGTAGTCTTATAGGTTATAGGAATTCAACCGTATTCCAAAACCAACGACTATGAATATTTACTTTAAGAATAGTTTATAATAGTAATACTATCATAATGTCTACTAGAAGACTATTCTAAGGTCGATGTCATTTTCAGCATATTTATACATTAATCTAATATGCATAATGACATTACCATTAATGAGGTATGAAATGAAAATGTAGTTATTTTATTAATAAATGATAAAATATACGATACATTATTCGGATTGGCGCTCCAAGTACCAACTCCAACAAACTCCACTTACTTAGTGCCAATCTTGATGGTACCTTAGTCCTATCTCGTCCACATGTTTATCGAATAACTTAGGAGGTAAGACCTTAGTAAGTAGGTCTGCTATGTTATCTATTCCTTGAACCTTCAAAACCATTATGTCTTTACGTTCAATAATCTCTCTAATCACGCGATATTTCCTTTCTATATTTTTAGACTTGGAATGCGCCCTCGGCTCCTTAGCCTGTGCAATGGCTCCGCTATTATCACGGTACGATGAGATCGAATCCGTAATACTAGGCATAATGTCAAGTTTTGTGATAAAATTTCTAATCTAGATAGCTTCTTTAGCAACTTCTTAAGCCGCTATAAATTCCGCCTCAGTGGTGGAATCAGCTATTACCGCACCGTCATTAAGGGTAAATATGTATCCGAATGTAGACTTTCTATCATCTGAATCTCCCTGGAAGTCGGATTCTTTATAGCCGTTAACTTGTAGCTCATTTTCTCCATATATCAAAAACTTATCCTTAATACCCTTAAGATATTTCAGGATATGTTTCACAGATGTCCAATGATCATTACCTAGATCAGATTGATATTGACTAGTCACATTGATGCAGAAACTGATGTCAGGTCTCGTATATAACATAACATACATAATTCTTCCAATACAAGAAACATATGGTGATTACGCCCAAAAATTACTTGCAGTTACTTGCGGTTATCGCAGTATAGTTGGGGTGTCGATTCATCAGAGAGATTTTTATAAAGAACTGATTTACTTAAACAAAACTTTAGGAGTAACTTAATGAAAGAAATATTGAATTGATAATATAAGATAAAAACTATGGAAAATATATTGAAGAATATCAGTAGAGATGAACAGCAAAGCGTCATGAATTCCTCTTGTATCAACTCCCTATATTCAGTTATTGATTAATTTTTATTACACAATTGAAGTTTTCACATCCCAAATAAACAATCGGAAGATATTCAATTCTACACTTATTAAATTCTAAGGTAATCGATGATTATTTTCTCTATGTTAACAGCACACAAAGTTATCGTTAAGACCTATCTAACGTCGAAAATATACCCTCAGGCAATACTGCAGCAGAAGACCAACTCATAAAACAACTTTACCAGTCACAACTGGGTTCCCCAATCACACATAAAAAAACATGACTGAATCTATATGTAAGTTGAATGAACACAATTTCTGGATTCATAAATCGAAAGATAATAAAGAATAATAAACATCAATTGTATTAAACGATTACAAGTACTTAGGAATCAACAACATAAACATAAAACTTAAATACAAGAGTTCATCATTAGCTTTGCCTAGGAGATTAGTTCTTCATGCAGAAGAGAGATATAGCCTGGATAGATCGGAGAGACATTATGTCGGCTTGAAGTTCTTCGTTCTTCTCTCTCGAAATTGTGTTTGTGGCTCTTTGATGTGTGTTTCTCTTCCATTTCTCTCTTTTTTTCTCTTCTGTTTCTCTCTTATTTTCTCTTCTCCCTATGGTTTGGATGAAGTTGGGTTTATATAGAGAGGTCCTGTAGTCATTGTGCGCATAAAAGACGTCAAAATCAGGGTTTTAGGGCCTTCCAGGGTGTTGCGACGCCAGAACTTAGGGGCAACAGCGCCCAACCTACGAGAACTTTGTATGAGAGTGTGTAGGCGCCGCAGCGCCAAGATGTTGGGCACCGCGGTGCCAATGAGTTTCTTCACTAGTTCACGCGTCTTGTGCTTCCGATGCTCACGCTCGCGTTCGATGCTTCCGCAAGGTCCTAAAACACGAGTTATTGCTCCATTCTTCATGTTTCATTGCTCCCTAATTACAAAGCACAAAATAAACATAATTAAGATTAAAACATATGATAAACAAACCGAGTTAGCGGTGTTCTAAGTACACTTTTGTGCACTTATCACAACCTCCAACCAGCTTATTACTAGTCCATAGCAATTCAAGCGTAAAAATAAAATAAGAACTAAATATATAAATAAATAAAAACTATCTAAGCCACTTTCGTAGGGATCACGATTACATTTAGCATATGCAACAAGTCTTTAAACCCATAGGCGATCCTAGTGGGCGAGTTATAGTCGTGAGGGCTTACAATGACGACACCCACAAACGTCATTCAAAACATATAAAAAAGTAGTCTCAATAGGTTCGCATATTGTTGTCCTCAAAGAATGCCTAGTAATGAAACCAGAGAACCTTCAAAGTACTCAACGCAACTCAAATCCAAGTCCTTGAATAAATCATCTAAGCCAGACTCACAGTGTGTGTGTGAAAAGGGTCATTCACAACTTGATTCCTAGGTAAGCCAACTCAATGATTTCGTTTAAAATTTGGGATCCGATGGGTCAAACCAACCTAGATATCTCAATTATGCTTTGTAATTGCCTTTCTGTGCTCAGTATGGTATGATTTTCTTTTTCATTTTCTTGTCTCTTTTTATTTCTTTTTTTCAACTTTTTCTTTTCTTTTTTTCAACAAACCTACCCTTTAAGGTAGCATTTCTCCTCATGGTGGTCCTAATACTCGCCCATGGGTAGCTTCACGTTTATCGGTTATAGGTGGTTTAATTTCTTTCTTTCGAGATTTTTTTTTATTTTTAACCATACCACACATCATAACACTGGAAAATCAGGATAGACATCTAAGCCAACAGTCATTCATCGACATGCAATTTCTTCAACTAGTCACCTTGCCAACTACATAGGCTTTCACTGCTAAAAACCTATAGTTAAGTGCTTACGAGTCTAACCTAGATCAACTAGTCCATGCATCAGATAAAAAACACTTTAAAGAACTTACCGTTTCTAAGATTTCACCCTAAAGCAAAAAATATCATCATTGGACTTATATTTTACTATTAAGGACTAAAAACAAATAAAACAAAATAATTTTTTTATAACAGAATCATCATGCGCATGCATACACCCCCACACTTAAAACTTACATTATCCTCAATGTAAGATAAATATAAAGAAAAAGATTAAGGAACAACACTACCAGGCACAGAATTGATCAGGTTCCTGCTGGTAAGATTTTGGTTGTGTGAGCTATGTAGGTTTTACTATGACCTGTATAAAAACTCATGCAAACAATAAACATGCAATTAGCACAATACAATAAAATTGAAGTAAATAAAATAAAATGAAATAAATGTAGACACAAGGGTTGCCTCCCCGCTAGCGCTAAGTTTAACGTCTTCAGCCAGACGTAACCACCCAAGTTGTCATGGTGGTTTCCATGTAGCGGACCGATTACAACATGAGAAAGAATTTTTGTCTAGCTGCATCAGTTTATCTATTGACCCCCCGGGGTCTGGTGATTGTTTAAATTTGATCAATTGGTTCAACCTCCTTTTACGGTTCTTTGGGATCAGGTCCAGCTCATAAGAGTTAGCTGTATGGTGTGCAGAGGTTGTTACCAGTATAACTGTGTCTAGCATGTATATGTAGTGGCACTCATCATCTTCTCGTGGTTGTTTCTCAACATAGAAGATATTCACTTCCAGTGTCATGTTTCCAAATGTCAACTTCATGAGACCATTCCTGCAATTAATAAGTGCATTAGCTGTAGCAAGGAAAGGTCTACCTAAGATGAATGGAATTTTTGACTCAGTGTCAACCACATATTGCGTATCTAAAATCAGAAAATCAACAGGGTAGTAGAATTTATCGATTTGAACTAAAACATCATCAACTACCCCCCGTGGTGTTCTGGTAGAGTGATCAGCTAAATGTAAAACCACAGATGTATGTTTAATCTCTCCAAGTCCTAACTGCTTATAGATAGAGTATGTCATCAGATTAACACTAGCACCTAAATCTAATAAATCTTGACTGAACCCATGTATGCCAATGTGGCAGGTAATGCTGAGACATCATGGATCTTTGTATTTAGGTGGAGTCCTCTGTTCAATTATTGCACTAGTCTGCTCTGTCAAGAATGCAGTCTTCTTCACATGTTTTTTTTTCTCCTTATGGTGCATAGATCCTTTAAAACCTTCGCATAAGTGGGAAATTATTTTATCACATGTAACAGCGGAAGGTTAATCTTTACTTGCTTTAGATGTTCTAGGAACTCACCATTTGGGTCTGTAGCTCTCGCTATGGGCCTAAGTGCCTGAGGAAAGGGTACTCTAACTGGGAAATGTGTCTCTTGATCTGCCTGAGGGGTATTTTCATTACTATCCTTACTGGCTTCTGCAGTGTTGGAAGTGTCCTGCAAGCCTACCTCCTTACCACTGTTAGTGATTATGACATTAACACCTCTTACATTGGATACCTCATGATCAGCCTGTGCCATGTGTTGCCCTTGTGGATTTGGTTGAGCCTAAGATGAGAATTTTCCTTTTTCTTCTTGCACACTCATGGCATTCGTCAACTTAAAGACTTGACACTCAGGGCATTGGTTTGTGGTGTCTGGGTAGGCTGATAAGACTTATGTTTCCAACTAAGATTGGGATGGTTCCACCAATTGGGATTATAGGTATTTGAATAAGGTGTGTATGGCTTCTTGTACATCCTTAAAGTGTTGCAGTGTTCCTCATATGTGGCCCTCATCTCACCATATATTGGGAACTCTTGGGCTAGATGGTCGGTTCTCTTACACACAAAGCATTCCCATTGGGGCTCTAAGTGGGCTACTGCATGCATAGTCTTGCTATCTTTGACTATTAAGGCTCATATCTGTCTAGTTAATAGCTCAACTTGTTCCTTAAGACTATCATCTTCCCTAAAGTGGTGTATGCCTCTTCTAGAAAAAAGGAGGGTGTGTCCTATCAGTGCTATAATGGCATTAGGTCCAGTCCATGTGTGAGGTTTCTCAGCTAAGTCATTTAAGTACTCTAATGCCCCATCAAAGTGCTTTCGGATGAACTCACCATTGCACACTGTCTCAATAAATTGCCGCTATCTAGGGGTTAAACCATTAAAAAAATAGCTCACTAAGCACCAACTCTCATATCCATGGTGAGGAAAACTCGCTAACATCTCCTTATACCTCTCCCATGTTTGATAAAGGGTTTCACTGTCTTTCTGAGAGAAGGTGGAGGTTTGTCTTTTTAGGGCATTCGTCTTATGCTGTGGGAAGTATTTGTTAAAGAATGCCTGTGTCATCTCGCCCCATGATCCTATTGATCGAGGTCTGAGAGAATACAATCAGCTCTTAGCTCTATTCTTAAGGGCAAAAGGGAAGAACTTAAGTCTAATTATATCAGTGGTTCCAAATCGGTCATGGAAGGTTGCTACAACATCTTCAAACTCTCTAATGTGCACATAGGGATTCTCGTTCTCCAAACCATTGAAGGTTGGGAGATACTGTATCATCCCAGGTTTAAAATCTATGTATGGTGCATTAGGAGGAAACATGATGCATGATGGTGTAACTGTGCGAGTGAGATGAAGGTACTCTTCAAGAGTCTTCACGGGTGGTCTCTTGTATTAACTCATAATGTGTGCGCTAGATGTGGATGGTGTGGCAAAGAGATTGTCAAACAAACTCTATGAGTCTGAGTTTTCTTCTTCAGTCCTAACAAATCTACCAAACCCATCTCTACGTCTAGGCATGCAATTCAAACACAAATAATACTAGAAACAAAAATAAAAGAGTAAAGCAAAAATAAATAAATAAAATTCAAAATTAAAACTGAATTAAAATTAACGAAATAAATAAGTAATAAAAAAAAATATAAACTAACCATCAAAACTAAACTATGCAATCCCACTCCGTCTCATCAGCCACTAGCCTACTTCTATCTCATCAATTATTGGGAAATTAAACTTCTGTTTAGGGCTTATGTCACCCAGACTTGGATATAATGCCATTATCCCGACCAACCTCATCGAGCCAGTAAATTGAGATGATCGACTCTAAAGATCGACCTGTCTCATCAGGTCGGGTCGGTGCTAAGACCATCACTCCATTCATCTTCCTTAAACTTCTTTCCACATCGGGTCGGGTATCAAGTGCAAACTAATTTATGTCTTATTATCGGGTCGGATGCCTATGCCTCTTGTGTAACACCCCGATAATCCCTACGAATACTAGTTCTGGATGGAATAATACATGATGTAAATCATATTCAAATAAGTATATGCTCATGAAATGACTTTTGAGACATTCGGCCAATTTCTTACAGTTCCGATGCAGAACTTAGCTTACTTTCCTTTCCGAATAGCCCGTAGTATTTGAGGCATAACATTTTCATATGATCTCCGATTTTTATGAACTTTATATCATCGGAAAGCTAAGTCGAGATCTATAAATTTCAAATTGGACATTTTTCCAAATTCGAATAAAAAATAAGTAAAGAATTGAGATTTCCACGACTGCTATAGTAAATTTGGGTGAGATCTAGAATGAGGTGAGGTGGTAAAATTTTTTGTATTTTCGAAAAATTTTGCACTAAAAATAAAAATAACACACAAACTAAAAATAAGGTACTGATCAACTAATTCCCTCCCCCAAACCTAATTGAGACATTGTCCCTAATGTCTTAAACAGTAATTGGAGAGTTAAGAAGGTTGTACCTGATTAGCTAAATTCTACAGGAAATTAAAGGTTAAGATCCAGATTAATCTGACGCCACTTACCACGATCGTCCTCAGACCAATTTATCTTTGAAAGGATAGGGTCAACTCGTGGTTCATAGGCTATGAGTTGGTCTATTAGATCTGGAGCAGTTCTGGCAGTAAAGATGAGTTCTTTTAAAGGTTTTGACATGAACCCATTTCTCCGAGCATCATCAAGAAACACACAAAGAAAATCATAAAATCCATCAACGTTGAGCAGTCCAAGTGGTTTCTGGTGTATGTTCAGGTTCGCCCAAGATAATACTATAAATATTTCCTCCAATGTACCCAAGCCACCTGGCAAAGCAATAAAAGCATCAGCACGGTTAATCATTTCTACCAAACGTTCAGACATACCTGGCACGATCAGTTCCTCTCCGTTTGATGGTTTAATAAGATTTGCCTCTGCCAAGGGTTTTGGGATGATTCCCAAAACGTGACTGCCTCCTTCCTGTACGGCCTTTGAAACGATCCCCATTAGTCCAAGATTGCCTCCGCCATATACTAAGTGCATATTTCTTGCAGCTAAGACTCGACCCAATTCCTGTGCTGCTTCTACGTATTGTGGTTTAGTACCAACACTACTACCGCAAAACACACAGATGTTTTCAACTCGTCTTCTTGAAGTGGCTTCCATGTTTTACTCTGGATGTCTTCAAAAGTGCAATGATGAGTTGAATTTATAACACTTGAAAAGGGTGAGCAAAATAATAGCACTAGTACCTGCCAAATGACAATTATTAGTTGAACAAATCATGATAGTCAAAAAGGTCTGGATCCTGTCGGAGAAAATAAAAGAAAACAACAAAAAAAATTACAATTATTAGGAAAAGACAAAGAGATATAATATTTACAAGAAAAGTAGCGGCTTGATCGACGTCTATGCGTCAGGGACAAGCTTCCCATCCAATTTTCTTATAAACTGGCAAACAGGGTCTTTTTGAGTCAGATTTCCGAGACTTAACAGTTGTCTTTCTTTTTGAAATTGTGTATGTAATTTGCGAATGGCTATGTGAACATATCCACTTGGATGCATCTCAAGAGCCGAAGATATATCATCTAAAGACTCCTTACTCAAGCCATCCCTAATGAATTTAATTTTGTCTTCGCAATTATCAGACACCATTCCTAAAGAACGACAACGAGTATTGCAATTCCATCTTGCACATTTGTAACAAACACCCATTTGCTTAGCTCTACGTTTCTTTGCATAGGTGCTTCTTCCAAAACCAGGCAGATGTGAAATAAAAGAGTCAGAAGACTCACCTGCCAATCGGACTCGTGCTTCAATTACCCAACGAATATCATTAGGAACACCATGGATTGTCAGTAACCTCATCCGTTCCAAGCGAGCTTTGTAGAATTCATCAGAGAGATTTTTGAGGGAGAGAAGGAAATTGCTTGTGAAGATTTGCGAGAGCTTCTTCCATCTTGAAATGACTTAATCTGCAAAAACTAAACACACAAAATTAAATCACACCAAATCACAATATGTACAAAAATTACATGGGTTGCCTCCCTACGAGCGCTAAGTTTAAAGTCGTCAGCTAGACTTTTACTTCTCGATCGTTAGGCTGGATCTGAAAGTGTGACACTTTCTTTTTGTCGCTCAAATGATTCTCCCCAGTAGTGCTTGACACGCTGACTATTAACTTTGAATGTGTTGTTGGTGTTAGGATCCAGTAACTCAACAGCTCCATAAGGTAAAACCTGAGTGATCACAAATGGACCTGACCACCTAGATTTCAACTTTCCAGGGAAAAGTTTCAACCTAGAGTTGTACAATAACACCTGCTGCCTGATGAGTGGTAAATCTATCACCATTTCCCACTCATTTAAATTAATATTTTGTATAGTTTCTTGAGTTTTGTGAATATTTTGATGTGTTTTGTGTTATTTTGTAGATAAATAAAGTTTCAGGACATTCTGGAGGTGATTTGGGCCAAAACAGTGAAAATTGAACGAAAAAGGGCATTTTGGTAATTTCCCGCGTCGCGATGCCCAAACCCTTGGCGTCGCGACGCCTAACGTGCACCAAATCATGCTAATGTGCGTCGGGTCAACGGGTCAGAATTTGAGAAGTTTGACTTTGCTAACGTGCGCCGTGCCACATGTCACTATCACAGCCGATCTGCTAACGTGCATCGTGCCACGTGTCATCATCATACGGTGCCGACAATTACTATTTCCACGTGTGCCACGTGTCATCCTACGTGTCGCCACATCATCCGGTCAACGAGTCAACTCTACCACGCGTCTTTCCACGTCATCATCCACGTCAGCAGGTCAACCGAGTCAACATGCCACGTCATCATCAGCCAATCACGCCGTGACACGTGTCGCAATCCTATGGTGCGAAAATTGATCTCAGTCGACTTGCCACGTCAGCGCCACATCATCATAATAATTGAGCTCTTAGCCGCCTCGCCACGTGTCGCCTTATCTTCTTATCCGAATTGCCACGTGTCAAAGCCTTAGCAAGCCACGTCGACAGAATCTGGCGTAGCGAAGCCAAAGGCCTTGGCGTCGCGACGCTGGAGGCTTACCGGGGCCTATAAATTCAGCTCGAAATTTCAGTTTTAGTTGTACCACTATCTCGCTTCTCTTTGATGTAAAAAGAGAGTTTCTCTCTCTAGTTTCTTTTAGTTTTTAGTTTTTTTAATTTTTAGTTTTGTAAATAATTTTAATTACATTTTGTAATAATAATAATTTGATTTTTACTTTTAACTTTTTACAGTTTTTACTATTCACCATGAGGAGGTAACTTCCCCTGTAGGGTGAAAGGTAATTCTTTTACTATTACTATTTAGATTAATCTCCCTTAAAAATAATATATTCACTATTTAAAATTTGACTTAAAAAGGATACCGCTATATTGGTCGGTTGGTAATTTAATTTTAATCTGGTTTAAACCTGACTAATCAAGGATACCGCCAGATTGGTCGGTTGGTAATTTAATTTTGGTTCCGCCTTTATGGCTGGTTTATGGACAAATATTACCGCCTTAATGGCTGGTTGGACTTAATTTGACTTAATTAGGATACCGCCAGATTGGTCGGTTGGTAATATTATCACAAGTTTATATATTATTTTATGGGAGATATCTAAATTAGTAGTAGTAAAAGTAATTCCTTTTACCTTAGCATTTTATTTTATTGTAATTTACTTTCCAGCATTTTTACTTTATGTATTTTACTTTTAAGTTTTTACTAGCCCTAGTTATGTGTTAGTTATCTGGGGTTGTAATGAATTCTAATATCACCGGTTTATAAGGGGTTATTTTATAGTTTGGGTAATTTAAAGGTTTACTTATTAAGTCTTAAGCTTAATGCTTCTTGTTGTCTGATCACCAATAAGATTGATGTGGTAAATCTAAAATGAACTAGACATAGGGATTTTAGGTTTCAGCCTTAGACTTAATAGCCCACGATCTTCCTTGAGGATAGATAACCCTTTAATAGATTTCCTTACAGGATAGACATATACCTGTCGGGCGGGGGTAGCCTTTATTGGAACTTAATCTTAATGAATCCAGATAATTTGGTTGACATAGACATATGGTTCAATTGGGTTAAATTGGGTATTTGTGTCTGATCATCGACAGAGGCTTACACATAATTTAGTGTTCCAGGTTAATAAATCAATATATTATCCTACTTTAAGATAACCACTTCATCTTTAAAATGATATTAAAAGAAATCACAACCCTAGATCTTTGTGTCTTTTGTTTTTTTTCTTAGTATTTTCTTTTTGTCTTTTTATTTATTAATTTATTTTGCAAAACCACATTCAACCAATCAAACAATCGTTCTCTTCTCCATTTAATTAGATATTTGTAAATAAATAAATTCAATAATTAATAACAACAGTAGGAATTAAGTCCTCGTGGGATCGATATTTTTATACTACTTGAACGATACGTACGCTTGCGTTATACATGTGTGTTTACGCCGGTCAAGTTTTTGGCGCCGTTGCCGGGGACTTATTTTTCTTAAGTTATTAATTTTGAAGCTATCTAATTTACTTGTATCTAATTTTCTTTATTTTTATCTGTAATTTTTATATCTTTCTTTTGTTTTCAAGTGATTGAAAAATGGAACATTATTGGGAGATTGAGAGATCATGAGCCTTACAAGAAGATACACCCCACATCTGGGAGCAACGGTCCGATTTTCTGAGGCCTGTTGTCCAGCCCAATGACTATCACTGGATGCAAGAACCAAGCAATTTTACTATATTTTCTCATCAGAACGAAATGGGGATATGTGTGATTTGTGATGGTAACCACCCGAGTGATCAATGCATATACTTTTCAGAGTGGCAGAATTATCAGAATCATTCAAGGTACGAAGAACTGTCATATTTTCCATCTCATCCACCATCTACCTATGATCTTCATCAACAACCAGAACTATCAGAGGAAGATCAGTTGCTTCACATACTCAAAGATTGGTTCGAGAAACAAAAGCTCAATTTGATGCACAAATTCAGAGTCAAGCAGCGTCTATACAAAGAATGACAGATCAAGTTAGACAATTAATAGAGAACCTGAATCACATATCTCACGGAGCAAATTCAAATAATACTGAAGAAGCCTTTCAATATCTTGAGATTCATCATGACATCATAACAGAGGATGAGGCTGAACAATATCAAGAATCTGAGGTATCAATTCAGGAGCCTGAACCAACAAAGTCTCAATTTGATTTTTATTATTCTTATGACTCTGACGAGGATGAAGAAGCTGAGCTATTTGTACCAACTGCACCAACAAGGGAAGATGAAACTTTACATCCTCAAAATGAAGATCTTGGAGCTTCCATTGCGCAAATGTTTGAATAAGATCTACCTGAGCCAATCATTTCACTCAGATCAGAGGATGAAGACCTAATGTCAGACACATCTTTACATCTTCACGTTGATACTTCGGGAGCATGCATTTCACAGATGACAAATGAAGAATTAAATACTGAGATCCTAAAATACATCTGTAAAGAAAATGTGGAGCAAGAAACAGAGCAAATGGAGGAGCAAATGTCTGACCTTAATAAAGATCCAGAGCATTCAGGAGAAACATCGCTGTATCGGGGAGTACAAATCAAAGATATCAACCAGAAGCTTGATAGAATGGAACTTCCATTCCAAGTCAAGCTTCATACGAGACCTTCTGATTTTCTTTCTTTCTTTACAAAAATCACTGGAGCGACAAAGATTAAAAATGGTGGCACAAGCACTGAATGGGACGAAATTCTTTTTGTCACTTTACCGTTGGAAATAACCCTTCAAAAGCAACGCTCATGGGATTGTCTTTAATCAGACATCCAAAACGACATTGAAACCTCCTTGACAGATAGATTTCAGTCACGTCTGGCTGAAGACGAAAAATTTAGCGTTAGCAGGGAGGCAACCCATGTAATTTGTTGTAATTTTTGTTTTCATATTTTGTGTATACATGTTGTAGAGTTTTTAATTTTGTGTGTTATTTTTGTAGGGAAAAGCACAAATGGAGCATTTTAAGACAGAAGGAATGGTGTTTGGCAATCAGAAAGAAGAGAGCTAATTCATTTGCGATGGTTGAGTAAAGAATGAATTCTTAAGACGCATCCTAATGAATTTATACTAAGCGAATGGCGTATTGCGTACACAATTCTGTTGCCTTAATTATTGCTTTGATTCGCTTTTCTGTTGTAATTATCTTTATTTTCGTAGACAGGATCCAGACTTTTTGACCTTTCACGATTCATTTTGTTGTTTAGCAAACAAACGTCCTCTGGAAGATACTAGTGCTATTATTACTCACCCTTTTTCAGGTACTATAAATTCAGCCCGTCATTGCACTTTTGAAGGCATCCAGAGTTAAGAAAGAAATACATAAAACATGGAGGTCACTTCAAGAAGACGAGTTGAAAACATTTGTGTGTTTTGTGGTAGTAGTGTTGGTACTAAACCACAATACGTAGAAGCAGCACAAGAATTGGGTCGAGTCTTAGCTGCAAGGAATATACACTTAATATATGGCGGAGGACATCTTGGACTTATGGGGATCGTTTCAAAGGCTGTACAGGAAGGGGCAGTCACGTTTTGGGAATCATCCCAAAACCCTTGGCAGAGGAAAATCTTATTGAACCATAAAAACGGAGAGGAACTGATCTTGCAAGGTATGTTTGAACGACTGGTAGAAATGATTAACCGTGTTGATGCTTTTATCGCTTTGCCAGGTGGCTTGGGTACATTGGAGGAAATTTTTATTGTGCTATCTTGGACGAACCTGAACATACACCAGAAACCAATTGGACTGCTCAACGTTGATGAATTTTATGATTTTCTTTGTGTGTTTCTTGATGATGCTCGGAGAAATGGGTTCGTGTCAAAACCTTTAAAAGAACTCCTCTTTATTGCCAGAACTGCTCCAGATCTAATAGACCAACTCATAGCCTATGAACCACGAGTTGACCCTATTCTTTCAAAGATAAATTGGTCTGAGGACGATCGTGGTAAGAGGCGTCGGATTAATCTGGATCTTAACCTTTAAATTCCTGTAAATTTTCAGCTAACCATATATTATTTTCTAAACTTTTCTTCTACTGTTTAAGACATTGGGGACAATGTCTCATTTAGGTTTGGGAGTGATGGAATTAGTTGATTAGTACCTTATTTTTAGTTTGTATGTTGTTTTTATTTTTAGTACAAAATTTTTCGAAAAATACAAAAAATTTGAAAAATTTTCAAAAAATTACAAAAATATTTTGCGTTTTTGTGTTTTTACTAAAAAGGTGAAATTGGTAAAAGATAGCCGAGTAAGGAGTTTCCACTCCTGAGACGTATCTGAAACCTATTTCGAAACAAGTTAATTTTTGTTTATTTCCTTTTAAATTATTTAATTTGTGAATTCTCCATAACACTAACTAAGATGGATCTTCATATGCTCAGTTGACAGGTATTATCAACATACATGGAAACATACAGACATAAGCTAAAATTGAAAAGTTTGTAATATTCAGTGCTCTAGTTTAATCGGAGGAAGTATCTCAAAAAGCAATGGAGTAAAAAAAAAAAATCTGAGATCCGAGTTATTAAGTTTGTAAGGGTGTTTTAACACCTAGTGCCCTAAAGCCAACTGGTTTGGGAGTCACTAGCCCAAAGCTCGCTACATGGATCAAAGATGCTGCAAATATATATATATATATCTGAAGTCTGAGTAATTAAGTCCGTAGGGGTGTCTTAACACCTGGTGCCCTAAAGCCAACTGGTTTGGGAGCCACCGACCTAACACTCGTTACATAGACGGAAGATATTGTATATAAATAAAAAATAGAAAAGAAAAATCAAAGAAAAAAAATCAGAAAAATGAGAAAAAAAAATTATTCCATTGCTATAAAAATGTGTGAAATCTGATAGAACTTTAGGACAAAAATATTATTCTCTTATCAACTGCACTTATGACTGCTGTGGGCAAAAATGAGTTGTTTAATATTATGTTGGCTGTGTATATGAAGAATGGTAAAAATGATCGGAGAATTTACTTATTTGGTAATTTAGAATGAAACAAAACAACTAGTAACTTGGAGTAGAAGTTTCACCTGATTAGTTACTAACTTCTTTATTCTCTTTTCGCTTGTCTTTTTGCTTTTGTGTGCATTAGTTTTACTACCTTTTTACTTTTGTAAAATGTTTGTGGGTATCATTTTTGTAAACCCTCACGAGACTACAACTCGTCCACTAGGGACACCTAGGGGTTTAAAGGCTTGTTGCATACGCTAAATGCAACCATGATCCCTACGAAAGTGGTTTAGTTAATTTATTTATGTTATTTTATATTATATTTTGCTCGAGGACTAGCAAAATATTAGGTTTGGGGGTGTGATGAGTGGTAAATCTATCACTATTTCCCACTCATTTAACTTAATATTTTGTATAGTTTCTTGAGTCTTATGAATATTTTGATGTGTTTTGTGTTATTTTGTAGATAAATAAAGTTTCAGGACATTCTGGAGGTGATTTGGGCCAGAACAGTGAAAATTGAACGAAAAGGGCATTTTGGTAATTTCCCGCGTCACGACGCCTAACGTGCACCAAGTCATGCTAATGTGCGCCGGGTCAACTACTCAGAATTTGAGAAGTTTGACTTTGCTAACGTACGTTGTGCCACATGTCACCATCACAGCCGATCTGCTAACGTGCGCCGTGCCACGTGTCATCATCCTACGGTGCCGACAATTACTATTTCCACGTGTGCCACATGTCATCCTACGTGTCGCCACGTCATCCGGTCAACGAGTCAACTCTACCACACGTCTTGCCACGTCATCATCCACGTCGGCAGGTCAACCAAGTCAACATACCACGTCATCATCAGCCAATCACGCCGTGACACGTGTCGCAATCCTACGGTGCCGACAATTGATCTCAGTCGCCTTGCCACATCATCGACACGTCAGCATAATAATTGAGCTCTTAGCCGCCTCGCCACGTGTCGCCTTATCTTCTTATCCGATTTGCCATGTGTGCCACATGTCATCCTACGTGTCGCCACATCATTCGGTCAATGAGTCAACTCTACCACGCGTCTTGCCACGTCATCATCCACGTCAGTAGGTCAACCGAGTCAACATGCCACGTCATCATCAGCCAATCACGCCGTGACACGTGTCGCAATCCTATGGTGCAGATAATTGATCTCAGTCGACTTGCCACGTCAGCGCCACATCATCATAATAATTAGGGGTGGCAATGGGCCGGGCCGGGCCGGGCTTTTACAAGCCCGGCCCTAGCCCGGCCAACCAAAAAAAAGCCCGGGCCCGTGAAAAGCCCGGCCCGGGTGCCTTACGGGCCGGGCCGGGCTTGGGCCAGGGCTTTTTTTAGGCCCGAATTTTAAAAAAAAATAAAAAAAAATACAAATATAAAATATATTTACACTATATATAAAGACAACTTATAAATAAATCACAAATTTTATTGATAAATTAACAATTTAAATACTAAAAATAAATAAAAATGATACAAACATATTAAAATATATATATATATATATATTTATGTTTTTTTATTTTTTATTTTTAATTTTGGACCGGGCCGGGCCGGGCCCGGGCCGAAATAGGAAAGCCCGGCCCGGGCCCGGGCCCGTGCCGGGCTTTCATTTTAAGGCCCGGCCAAAGCCCGCCGGCCGGGCCGTGGGCTTTTTTGCCACCCTTAATAATAATTGAGCTCTTAGCCGCCTCGCCACGCGTCGCCTTATCTTCTTATCCGAATTGCCACGTGTCAAAGCCTTAGCAAGCCACGTCGACAGAATCTGGCGTAGCGAAGCCAAAGGCCTTGGCGTCGCGACGCTGGAGGCTTACCGGGGCCTATAAATTCAGCTCGAAATTTCAGTTTTAGTTGTACCACTCTCTCCCTTCTCTTTGATGTAAAGAGAGAGTTTATCTCTCTAGTTTCTTTTAGTTTTTAGTTTTTTTTAATTTTTAGTTTTGTAAATAATTTTAATTACATTTTGTAATAATAGTAATTTAATTTTTACTTTTTACATTTTACAGTTTTTACTATTCATCATGAGGAGGTAACTTCCCCCTGATAGGGTGAAAGGTAATTCTTTTACTATTGCTATTTAGATTAATCTCCCTTAAAAATAATATATTCACTATTTAAAATTTGACTTAAAAAGGATACCGCTATATTGGTCGGTTGGTAATTTTATTTTAATATGGTTTAAACCTCACTAATCAAGGATACCGCCAGATTGGTCGGTTGGTAATTTAATTTTGGTTCTGCCTTTATGGCTGGTTTATGGACAAATATTACCGCCTTAATGGCTGGTTGGACTTAATTTGACTTAATCAGGATACCGCCAGATTGGTCGGTTGGTAATATTATCACAAGTTTATATATTATTTTATGAGAGATATCTAAATTAGTAGTAGTAAAAGTAATTCCTTTTACCTTAGCATTTTATTTTATTGTAATTTACTTTTCAACATTTTTACTTTATGTATTTTACTTTTAAGTTTTTACTAGCCCTAGTTATGTGTTAGTTATCTGGGGTTGTAATGAATTCTAATATCACCGGTTTATAAGGGGTTATTTTATAGTTTGGGTAATTTAAAGGTTTACTTATTAAGTCTTAAGCTTAATGCTTCTTGTTGTCTGATCACCAATAAGATTGATGTGGTAAATCTAAAATGAACTAGACATAGGGATTTTAGGTTTCAGCCTTAGACTTAATAGCCCACGATCTTCATTGAGGATAGATAACCCTTTAATAGATTTCCTTACAGGATAGACATATACCTGTCGGGCGGGGGTAGCCTTTATTGGAACTTAATCTTAATGAATCCAGATAATTTGGTTGACATAGACATATGGTTCAATTGGGTTAAACTGGGTATTTGTGTCTGACCATCGACAGAGGCTTACACATAATTTAGTGTTCCAGGTTAATAAATCAATATATTATCCTACTTTAAGATAACCACTTCATCTTTAAAATGATATTAAAAGAAATCACAACCCTAGATCTTTGTGTCTTTTGTTATTTTCCTTAGTATTTTCTTTTTATCTTTTTATTTATTAATTTATTTTGCAAAACCACATTCAACCAATCAAACAATCATTCTCTTCTCCACTTAATTAGATATTTGTAAATAAATAGATTCAATAATTAATAACAACAGTAGGAATTAAGTCCTCGTGGGATCGATATTTTTATACTATTTGAACGATACGTACACTTGCGTTATACGTGTGTGTTTACGCCGGTCACTGCCTTGGTTCCAACTGTCTGTGAATTATTTTTCGGTCATGCCATTTTTTGGTCTTTTCCTTGTACAATTTGGCATTCTCATAAGCCTGTAAGCGAAATTCCTCCAATTCATTGAGTTGGTGAAGTCTTTTCTCTCCTGCAGCTTGTGAATCAAGATTCAACTTCTTCTGTGTCCAGTACGCCTTGTGCTGAAGCTCAACTGGTAGATGGCACACTTTCCCAAACACCAATCGATATGGAGACATACCAATGGGTGTCTTGTAAGCTGTCCGGTAGGCCCATAATGCATCATCTAGTTTTGTTGACCAATCCCTCCTTGTTGATCCAACGGTTCTTTCTAGGATTCTTTTGATTTCCCTGTTTGAAACCTCAACCTGTCCATTTGACTGTGGATGGTAAGCTGTGGCAACCTTGTGAGTAACTCCGTATTTGGATAGGAGTGCATCGAAGTATCTGTTGCAAAAATAAGGGCCACCATCACTGATAATTGAACGAGGTGTTCCGAACCGAGTGAAAATATTCTTTTTTCAGGAATTTGATCACGACTTTTGAATCATTTGATGGCAGTGCAATTGCTTCAACCCATTTGGAGACGTAGTCTACAGTAACCAAGATGTACAGGTTTCCGAATGATGGAACAAAGGGTCCCATGAAATCAATACCCCATACATCGAATATTTCCACTTCTAGAATGTTTTGCAACGGTCCTTCGTTTCTCCTGGAAATATTTCCCATTCTCTGGCACCTGTCACATTGAAAAGCAAAAAGATAAGCATCTTTAAAAAGAGTGGGCCAGAACAAACCTGATTGTAGGACTTTGGCTGCAGTTTTGTTTCCGCTGAAGTGTCCGCCATATGGTGAACTTGTGGATCCAGTGGTAAGAGTCTCCATGAATTTGCATATCTGATCTAGCTTGGTGTTGACTGTTGTATTGGCTCCATTTTCATAAATTCCTGTAATTCTTTGGATCATGCTCCTTTCTGTTGGCCACAAGGAATTGTTTTTGGCCATTTCTTCGATTATTTCCCAGGCTTGATCTTCTCCCTGTACCATTAAAGCTCCTCCAGCAGCAGCATCGATTGTGGTTCTCATTATTCCAGAAAGTCCATTATAGAATGTTTGGACTTGAAGCCATTTTGGAATCTCATGGTGAGGACATTTCCGGAGCAAATCTTTATACCTTTCCTAAGCTTCGTAGAGAGTTTCAGAGTCTTGTTGTACAAATGATGTGATGTCATTCCTCAGCTTTCCGGTTCTGGCTGGTGGGAAGTACTTTGCAAGAAATTTGGTGGCTAAAGTGTTCCAAGTTGTGATGGAACCTGCTGGTAGTGAATGTAGCCAAGCTTTAGCTCTATCCTTTAAGGAGTATGGGAAAACACCCAATCTCATTGCTTCTTCAGCTTCTCGGTTGTAATTAAAAGTGCCGTAAACTTCCAGGAAGTTGCTGATGTTGGCATTAGGATCTTCAGTTGCATTCCCCCCAAACTGAACTGACTGCTGAATCATCTGAATGCATGTTTTGATGTCACCTGCATTTGCTGGTAATGGAGGAAGTACAATGCAAGAAATGAGTCTGTCAATCACCGGAATGGTTCTGTCTCGAATGGGAATTGGTGGTGCAACGTTCAAAGGTTCAAGTTCCATGTTGACTAAAGCTTCTTGGCCTTCTCGCATTTCCCTTCTCAACTGTCTGATGATTCTTTCAATTTCCGGGTCAAGCGGTCGGAGTTCAAAGCTTCTGGATCGTCTCATGAAGTTTCTGAGAACCTGAAACACAAGAAAACAACAAAAATAAGTAAAAAGAAAATTAGATACAAGTAAAGATATCTAACCTTAAAACTAATAGTGAAAGATAAATAAGTCCCCGGCAACGGCGCCAAAAACTTGACCGGCGTAAACACACACGTATAACGCTTGCGTACGTATCGTTCAAGTAGTATAAAAAGTATCGATCCCACAAGGACTTAATAACTAAACTATTAATTTTATGAAGTCAAATGATTACTAGTATCTAACGGATTGATTGATTGATTTGAAATGATGACGATTCTAAATTTAAAAGCAAGTAAAATAAAAATTTGCGAAAGTAGGTTTTAAGAAAATTCAATATTAAAAACTATCTAGGGTTGTGATTTCTTTTAATATCATTTTAAAGATGAAGTGGTTATCTTAAAGTTGGGTAATATATTGATTTATTAACCTGGAACACTAAATTATGTAAAAGCCTCTTCCGATGGTCAATTTCAAATATCTAGTATAATCCAATTGAACCATATGTCTATGTCAACCAAATTACCTAGATTTCTTAAGATTAAGTTCCAATTCAGGCTACCCCCGCCCGACAGGTATATTCCTATCCTGTAAGGAAATCTATTAAAGGGTTATCTATCCTCAAGGAAGATCGTGGGCTATTGAGTCTAAGGTCTTAAACTTAAAATCCCCATGTCTAGTTCATTTTAAGTTTACCTAATCAATTTTATTAATGGCCAGTTAATTAAAAAGCATTAAGATTAAGACTCAATAAATAAATCTTTATATTACACAAACTTTAATTTAACCTCTTATAAACCGGTGATATTAAAAGTCATCACAACCCCAGATAACTAATTTAGTTACAACACATAACTAGGGCTAGTAAAAACTTGAAAATAAAAGACATAAAGTAAAAATTGCGGTAAAGTAAATACTGAAAAGTAAATTACAATAAAAAAAATGCTAAGGTAAAAGGAATTACTTTTACTACTACTAATTTAGATATCTCCCATAAAATAATATATAAACTTGTGATAAAATTACCAACCGACCACTCTGGCGGTATCCTGATTAAGTCAAATTAAGTCCAACCAGCCATTAAGGCGGTAATATTTGTCCATAAACCAGCCATAAAGGCGGAACCAAAATTAAATTACCAACCGACCAATCTGGCGGTATCCTTGATTAGTCAGGTTTAAACCAGATTAAAATTAAATTACAACCAACCAATATAGTAGTATCCTTTTTAAGTTAATATTTTAAATAGTGAATATATTATTTTTAAGGGAGATTAATCTAAATAGTAATAGTAAAAGAATTACCTTTCACCATAGCTGGGGAAGTTTCCTCCTCATGGTGAATAGTAAAAACTGTAAAAAGTAAGAAAGTAAATTACTATTATTACAGAACGTAATTAAAATTATTACAAAACTAAAAACTAAAAATTAAAAGAAACTAGAGAGAGAAACTCATTCTTTACATCAAAGAGATGAGAGAGAGTGGTGCATCTAAAACTGAAATTTGAAGCTCTATTTATAGGCCTCGGTGGGGTTCCAGCGTCGCGACACCAAGGCCTTTGGCATCGCTACGCCAACTTTTGTCGACGTGGCACGCTCTGGTTCGTCGGTTGCAGATTCTGGATCAGGTGACACGTGGCAGAGTTGTTGAGGCTCAATTATTGTGACACGTGGCGGCTTCTGATTGGTCGGCTAGATTCTTATCCGCCACGTGTCAGATAAGGAATAGATAGCCAATAATTGATGCTGACATGGTGCTGACATGGCGGTGAGGTGGCGGTGATGTGGCGACACGTGGGAAAGAGATTATCGGCACCGTAGGATTACAACACGTGGCACTTCCTGATTGGCTGATGATGACGTGGCGGTGAGGTGGCAGTTTGACTTGGTCAACCTGGTGATGTGGATGATGACGTGGCAATGACATAGAGTGACACGTGGCGATAGTGACTGTCGGCACCGTAGGATGTTGACACGTGGCACGGCGCATGTTAGCAGATCGGCTGTGATGGTGACACGTGTCACGGTGTACGTTATCAAAGTCAAACTTTTCTCAGATTCTGATTTGTGGACCCGGCGCACGTTAGCACTTTTCGGCGCACGTTAGGCATCGCGATGCTGAAGGTCTTGGCGTCGCGACGAGGGAAATTACCAAAAATGCCTTTTTCGTCCAATTTTCACTGTTTTGGCCCAAATCACCTTCAAGGTGTCCTGAAACTTTATTTATCTACAAAATAACACAAAACACATCAAAATATTCACAAAACTCAAGAATCTATACAAAATATTAGGTTAAATGAGTAGGAAATAGTGATAGATTTATCACTCATCATGTATACACAGTATGTCCGGGATACCCGTATATGAAGTATTACCTCTCCAGTATCTGATCCTCGAGTATGTCCTCAAGTCCTATAGATAGGTTAGTAAGCATTACCAAATCCATCTGAATTCTCTTCCTAACAAAGTGACCACGATCCTTGCTCTAGTTAAGAATCATTCCATAATCATCCTGGTTCACTTTCAGAAATTCATAACAAGCTATGAAACTAGATAGTAAAGATACAAGAATGTCTACCCAAGAGAGTAAAAAAGAGAAAGAGAAACTAGAAGGAAAGTAAGAAAGGATGTATAAATGTTTAAACAACCAGAGGTAAGAAGCAATAGAGATACATAATTAGATAGATAAGAAAATTCCAGAACTTATAGTAGAAAAGAGAATAAAATGAGCCTGAGCAAGAGAGAAATGTCAAATAGACCTAAGTAAGGTCCCTTCTCTTCTCGTAAGATTCCTTCCTTCCTACTAAGACTCCTCCCCTCATCAAAAAATTCCATCAAATAGATCCGATAGCCTTAAGTATCTTATATAGAAAGCAAGTTCCCCGAGTAATGAAGGATATTCAAAGATTAAAGAAACAAGAAATCTAGATTTGTTAAAAAGTTTCCAATAGATACAAGTTCCACAAATGATGTAGGGATTATAGATCCCCAAACCCAGGCCTGCAAGCAAACAAATAGAGGTCGTAAGGAAAGATGATTAGTTGCCTCAGCCAAGAAACCTGGCAGAGATACGGCCCTAAGTTACCCAAATAGATACAAGTGCCACAAAATGGTGGTTTATAAAGGACAGACCCAGAAGAATAGAGATATTTGGAAGTTAACATGAGTACCAGTACGAACAATAATAATTAAAAGGCATAACTACAACATATAGCAAGAGTGAAAAGAGTAGAAGTCTAGAAAATAGCCTATAAGAAAGAACCACCAAATAGCCTCGACAGTACGGTTGAGAGCCAAGAGATAGAATGTGCAAATAATAAAGAAGGATACGGGAAGTAACCAGGAAGTTCAGTACATACAGACACATAGATAACGTAGCGTGAATGTAGTAACGTATATGGAATCCTCAACATAATTGATAAGAGTTGTGGAAACCTTAAGACTTAGAGTAGCCGACGCAGATTCCAACAGTATGAGCGATAACTCTTATGTCTAGTAGTTTTGACCCCAGTAAGTGTATAGACACCTAATCAGACCATTGTTGAACTTAGACAGTTAACAAAAATGTGTATTCTCGGATCTCCAAGGAAAGAATGTATCTACCCCACAAATTAGACCATAGCAAGGACTTGAACAAGTAAAGAAGAGCATCAGACATGATATACAGATCATGAGTCAGCAAGATAAGCAATGATCAGTGAAATCACACACATAACGCAAGTGCACGTATCGCTCAAGTAGTATAAAATGTATCGATCCCATGAGGACTTAATACCTAAGCTATCAATTTATGAATTTAAATGATTACAAGTATCTAATAGATTGGTTGTTGATTGGATGGTGATTTTTGTCTGAAACCAAGTAAATAAAACAGTGCGAAATTAAATTAAAGGAAAAATCAATATTATGAAACTATCTAGGGTTGTGAATCCTTCCAATATCTTTTAAAAATGAAGTGATTAACTCATGTTTGTGCAATATATCGGTTTATTAACCTGGAACACGAAAATATGTAAAATCCTATGTCGATGGTTAGATGCAAACACCCAAATAACCCAATTAATCATATGTCTATGTTAACCAAGTTACCTGAATTCATTAAGATTAAGTTCTAATTGTGGCTACCCCATCCCGATAGGTATATGTCTATCCTGGAAGGAAATCTACCTAAGAGTCTCTTGTCCCAATGTGAGATCGTGAGCTATTGAGTCTAAGGCTGGAATCTAAAATTCCTTCGTCAAGTTTATTTTAAGTTTACCAAATCAATCTTATTAGTGGCCAATTAATAAGAAGCATTAAGCTAAAGACTCAATAAATAAACCTTTATATTACCCAAGACACAAAATAACCACTTATAAAACGGTGATATTGGAATTCATCACAACCTTTGATAAGGGGTTTAGTTACCACACATATCTAGGATTATTAAAGACATAAATAAATTAAATGACATAAAGTAAAGCTTGGAAATTAAAAAGATAAATTAAAAATAAAGAATATTGGGGGTTAGATTATCCACTTTTATTATTTCTAATTTAGACATTTCTCTTATTATAATATATAAACTTGCATGACATTACCAACCGACCATATAGGCGGTATCCTGATTAAGTCAGATTTTAGATTAATTCCAACCGAACATAAAGGCGGTATCTAATTTAGTTAGGTTAAAATCAATTTAATTAAGTCCAACCGACCACAAAGGCGGTATCCCATTAATTCGGGTCTTAAAATAGTTTATATATTACAATTAAGGGAGATTAATCTAAATATTAGTAATAAAAGCTTTACCTTTCACCCCAGCAGAGGGGAGTTACCTCGTCATACTGAAAAGTAAAATAAAGAAAGAACTATTGCATAAAATAAAAATAAAATACAAGAAAGCTGTAAATAAACAAAAAAATACAATCTTCTTAGTATTATTAAGGAAATCCCCAAAAGAAGGTATGAATTTTCATTCTGATTTTGGCCTTAATTTATAGGTAAAACTTGGTCATGCGCGTCGCGACGCGCCGTAGATATTTGACACATGTACGCGGCTTTCACAAGATGATGACATGCGACTGTCGGCAGAATTATTGGCTCGGTGTCGCGACGTGTGAAGTTGTGCATATCGCGACGCTGACGTCATGTTAACGTAAGCAATGACGCTTGGTGTCGGTAGGCTGAATTAATGTGCTGAAGTCATGATGACAAGTGTCGGCAGAACAATGACTATGGCGAGTCGCGACGCAGAGAACATATGCCTCACGATGCGTGAAATGACAATTTTGCCATTTTCTCCATTTTTTGCTGTTTTGGCCCTGATTTGACTCCAGTGAGTCCTGAAACCTTATTTATCTACAAAATACACAAAACACATCAGAATTTTCACAAAATTCAAGAAAGTATACAAAATATTAAGTAAAAGGGGCGGTAAATATTGATATATATACCGCTTATCACACCCCCAAACCTAACATTTATCTAGTCCTCGAGCAAAACAACAAAATAAAATACAATAAACAACTTTTAAAATAAAATTAAACTAAGCCACTTTCATAGGAATCACGGTTGCATTTAGCATATGTGATTTCACCCAAAAAGTACTTACGGTTACTTGCGGTTATCCCAGTATATTTAGGGTATTGATTCCTCAGAGAGATGGTTACATGAACTAATTTACTCAGATAAACACATTAGCAGTAACTTAATAGAAAGAGATAGATTGATTTGATGAAGTAAAGTAAAATAAGATAAAAAAAACTATGGAAAATACTATAAGAATATCAATAGAGAGATATGGCAAAGCATCAGAAATCCCTCTTGTATCAAACTCCTATATTCAGTTATTAATTCATGTTTATTACACAATTGAAGGTTTCACATCCCAATCTAACAATTGGAAGATATTCAATTCTACACATATTCAATTCTAAGTTAATCAATGATTATTTTCTCTATGTTAACAGCACACAAAAGTCATAGTTACGGGCTATCTAACGTTGACAATATACCCTCAGGCAATACTGCAGCAGAAGACCAACACATAAAATAACTTTACTAGTCACAACCGGTTTCACAAATCACACATAGAAGAAACATGACTGGATCTATATGGGAGTTGACAAAACACAGTTTCTAGATTCAAGAATCGTAAGATGATAAAGAATAACAACCATCAATTATATTAAACGTTAAAAATTACTTTAAGAATAAAAAACATAAACATAGAAATTCAAATACAAGAGTTCATCCTTAGTTTTGCCTAGGAGATTAGTTCTACATGCGAAATAGAGAGATAGCCTAAATAGATCGGAGAGACATCATGTTTGTCTTTGAAGTTCTTCGTTCTTGTCTCTCAATCTTGTGTTTGTGGCTCTTTTTGTGTGTTTCTCCTCTCTTTCTCTTTGATTCTCTCTACTTTTAGGGTTTGGATGAAGTTGGCTTTATATAGAAAAGTTATGGAGTCTTTATGCGCATCAAACACATCTAAAATAAGGGTTTTGGGGGCGTCCGGGGCGATGCAGCACCGGTCTTTGGGCGTCGTGGCGCCCAAATCATCGGAAAAATGTATGGGTACAGGATTCTGGGGTGCGTCGCGACACCGGTGATTGGCGCGTCGCGACGCATGACTTGCTGTGTTGATTTTTACTTTCTTCATTTCAGCTTTTTCCGTGTGCTTCCGATGCGTCCATAAGGTCACATGTGTAATTACTCCGAACTTCATATTCCATTGCTCCTAGTAACAAAGCATAAACTCTAATTAAGATTAAAACATATGATAATCAAGCCGAATCAGCGATTTTCAAAGTACACTTTCATGCACTTAATACAACCCCCAACCAGCTTATTGCTAGTCCTTAACAATTCAAGCCTAAAATAAAATAAGAACTAAATAAATAAATAAAAACTATCTAGGCCACTTTTTTAGGGATCACAATTGCATTTAGCGTATGAAATAAACCTTTAAACCCCTAGGTGTCACTAGTGGACGAGTTATAGTCTCGTGATGGCTTACATCGACGACACCCATAAATGTCATTCAAAACACATGCAAAAATAACAAAATGAAATAGTCCTAATAGCTACACATATCATCGTCCTCAAAGAATGTCTAGCAATGAAATAAGAGAGCTTTCAAAGTACTCAACGTAACTCAAATCCAAGTCATTGAATAAATCATCTAAGCCAGACTCACAATGTGTGTGTGTAAAGGTTCATTCACAGCTTGATTCCTAGGTAAGTCAACTCAATGATTTCGTTTAAAAATTGGGATCGATGGGTCAAACCAACCTAGATATCTCAATGATGCTCTGTAGTTGCTTTTCTGTGCTCAATATGGTATGATTTTCTTTTTCATTTTCTTGTCTCTTTTTGTTTCTTTTTTTTGTTTCTTTTTTTCTTTTCTTTTTTCAACATATCTACCCTTTAAGGTAGTATTTCTCCTCATGGTGGTCCTAATACTCGCCCATGGGTAACTTCACGGTTATCGATCATAGGTGGTTTAATTTCTTTCTTTAGTGACTTTTTTCTTTTTTTTTTAAACCATACCACACATCATAATATAAGCAAATCAGGGTAGACATGTAAGAAAACGATCATTCATCGACATGCAATTTCTTCAACTAGTCACCTTGCTAACTACTCAGGCTTCCACTGCTAAAAACATATAATTAAGTGCTTACGAGTCTAACCTAGATCAATTACTCAAAGCATCAGATAAAAGCACATTAAAGAACTTATCATTTCTAAGATTTCATCCTAAAGCAAACAATATCATCATTGGACTATGTTTTACTATTAAGGACTAAAAACAAACAAAACAATAATTTTTTTATTTTTTTATTTTTTTTTATAACAGGTAATATCATGCGCATGCATACACCCCCACACTTAAACCTTGAATTGTCCTCAATGTAAGATAAATGTAAAAAAAAAGGATTAAGGAACAACACTACCAGACACGGAGTTAATCAGGTTCCTACTGGTAAGACTTTAGTTGTGTGGTTGTGCTAAAACCTGCATAAATACTTATGCATACAATAAAATAAAACATGTAATTAGTACACAATAAAATAAAACTAAAGTAAATAAATAAAATAAATAAATAAAATAAATGCAGATGCAAGGGTTGCCTCCCCGCTAGCGCTAAGTTTAACGTCTTCAGTCAAACGTAACCACCCAGATTGTCATGGTGGTTTCCATCGAGCGAACTGATGAAGGCATGAGAGAGAATTTTTCTCCAGCCGCGGTAGTTTATCCATTGCACATGAGGAAAAGTTGGCTCAATCTCCTTTTTTAATCTCCTAGGTATCATCTTTAATTGAGTCCTAATTTTCCTTTTCCTCATTTTTTGGTTCTTTGGGGTCAATTTCACTTCGGGAGGATTTGATTCATGGTGTAAAGAAGTTATTTCCGGCAGGATTGTTTCTAACATGTATGATTAATGACACTCATCGTCACCATGTGGTTGTTTCTCGACATGAAAAATATTAAGCTCTTGAGGAAAATGTACTCTAATTGGGAAATATGGCACTTGTTCTTCTTGAGATATGTTAGCACTGTTATCCTTAGGGAAATGCCTCATAATCAGCCTGTGCCATGTGTTGCCCTTGTGGATTTGGTTGAGCCTGAGATGGAAATTATCATTGTTTATGCACACTCAGGACATTAGTTAACTTAGAGATATGAATCTTAATCTCCCTATGATCTTCAGCTACATGAGCTATCAGTGACTCAAACTTTTGGTTGGTTTTGTTCTGGGCTTCCATAATTGCCTTCTGGGCCTCCACAAATGCTTGCACAGTATCCTCTAAATAATTCTTAGGAACAGTAGGTGTGTGATACTGATGAGCACTGTAATCTCTAGGTGGTGGTGCTTGAATAGGCTGATGAGACTCCTGTCTCCAACTAAGATTGGGATGGTTCCGCCAACTAGGGTTATAGGTATCCGGATATGGTGTATAGGGCTTCTGGTACGTCCCTAATACATTGCATTGTTCTTCATATGTCCCTCTCACCTCACCATATACCAGACACTCTTGGGGTTCTAGGTGGGCGACTAAATACATGGTCTTGTTATCTCTGGCTTGTAAGGCTCCTATCTGTCTAGTTAATAGCTCAACATATGCCCTAAGACTATAATCTTCCCTATAATGGTGTGTGCCTCTACTAGAAGAATGATGGTGTGTCCTATCAGTGCTATCTATGACATTAGGTCCAATCCAAATATGAGATTTTTTAGCTAGGTCATCTAAGTACTCAAATGCCTCATCAGGGTCCTTCCGTATAAACTCACCATTGCACATTGGTTCCACGTGAGGGCAACTAGCTAAAATCTCTTTATACGTCTCCCACGTTTGATAAAGGGTTTCACTGTCTCTCTGTGAGAAGGTGGAGATTTGTCTTTTCAAGGCATTAGTCTTATGGTGTGAGAAGTATTTGTTGAAAAATACATGTGTCAGCTCGCCTCATGATCCTATTGATCGCGGTCTCAAAGAACACAACCAGCTCTTAGCTCTATCCTTAAGGGCAAAATGGAAGAACTTAAGTCTAATTGTGTCAGTTGTTCTAAACCGGTCATGGAAGGATGCTACTACCTCTTCAAACTCTTTAATGTGCACATAAGGATTTTTGCTCTCTAAACCATGAAAAGTTAGGAGATACTGTATCATCCCAGGTTTAAAATCTATGTGTAGTGTATTAGGAGGAACTATTATGGACAAAGGTGTAGTTGTGCGAGTTAGGTGGAGGAACTCTTCAAGAGTCCTCATGGGTGGTCTCTCGTATTCACTCGTATTATGTGCGCTAGACGCGGATGGTGTGGCAAAAAGATTTTCAAATATGTTGTCAGAGTCTGAGTCTGAACTTTCCTGTTCAATCCTAACGAATCTACCAAATCTATTCATACGTCTAGGCATGAAATTAAAGCTCAAGTAATATTGGAAACAAGAATAAAATAAGAAAATAAAATAAAATAAAGGAATAAACTAAAAATTAAAATCTAAAATAAAATAAAAACTGAAATAAAGTAAATAAATAAAATAAATTAAACAAAAGAATAAAAGAAGGAACGAAGTTACCGCTTTGTGTTTGACCAAGCAAACCTGCTCCTTTAGATTGTAAACCGTCTCCCCGGCAACGGCGCCAAATTTTGATTACACCCAAAAAGTACTTGTGGTTAGTGATGAATACTAAAAAATGCATATTTATTAGATGATAAGTTAATCATTTTACACTTATAGTTTCACTAATCCCCTTAAATTGACACATTTTTGAAATAATATTTTGAATTTATGCTTTGAGTGTTTTTACTGTGTTATTTTATGTTTTGTCAGGAAAAATACTGCTGGGAAGCTCGACGAGACAAATCAGACGTTAAAAAGAAAAATGGAAATTCTACAAGCACATCGTAAATTCTGTAATCACGTCGTAAATTCTGCAAACACGTCATAAATTCTACAAGCACGTTAAAAATTCTGCAAGCCCGTCGTAAATTCTGCAAGTACGTCGTGACACGTGGAACCTTTGTGTCGCGACACGTGTCCCCAACGTGGCTTCACCATTCTTTGACACGTGTCTACAACATGCATTCGTTGGTCTGGGTGGCCAAGTTTCCTATAATTAGGAGCGTCCGGCATTATAAATTTTCATACTTTCTTTCCTGATTCCTCTGTAAATCTTGGAGAGAGTCTTGTTTCTTTATTTACTTAAAGCTTTTTGTAATGTCTTTTTCTTTCAATAATAAAAGTACGAGTATGTTTTATTACAAAATGAGTAGCTAATTTCTTTTATGCTAGGGTAAGGGTGAAGTTTTTATAATGGAAACATAGATTAAACTCGCTTATATTATAATAAATAAATTGAAATCTAATGATTAAAACTTGATTTAAGTCTAGATTAATTATTGACAATCTTTCTACCGCCTTTATGGCTGGTTTTATCTTTCTACCGCTTTTATTGCCGGTTTTATCTTTCTACCGCCTTTATGGCTGGTTTTATCTGTCTACCGCCTTTATGGCTGGTTTTATCTTTCTACCGCCTTTATGACTAGTTTTATCTTTCCACCACCTATATGGCTGGTTTTATACGATTTTGGCATAATTAAGTACCTTGATAGGACTTGTTATAGACAAACAGTATCAACGCCTTTATGTCCGGTTTTATGTTTTTGGCATACTTAGTACCTTGGTAGGACTAATTATCGACATAAATGATTACCGCCTTTATGGCTGGTTCTTTAAATTGGCATAATTAATTCCTGTAATAAATTAAATGGGTAACAAAGGCAATTTATAAATTATAATAAAGCGAGATTTCTAAATGTTTAAAAGACTAAAAGTGGATTCCCTAACTCCAGCATTTCATTCTATTATTACATTCCAACCTAAAAGTCTTCAACTACTTCAACAAATCAAAATTTTTTTCCCGCACTGTTCATTATTCTATTTTGCTAAATCTCTTCTCTGAGGATCGACCCCGGACTCACCAGGTTATTTTATTACTTCGACACTCTTATACTTGGGTGTAAAAGACCACTTTTCGAGCGTGTCAAGTTTTTGGCGCCGTTGCCGGGGAAGTATTATTTAGTAGATAAAATATTTATTAATTTCTTCTTTCTCTACTTTTCTTTTCTTTATTTTTATTTCATATTTTGTTTTTATTTAAATTCCGCATCTTATCTTCCTCTTTTTTTTTTTGTGTAGACCCAACTGTCCTGATTAATCCTTGATAAACCCTGAACCCGGAAATCCCACATATAGAGAGATCTTGTTCTTAATTTTTCTTGGTTACAGGAAACAGAAAAATCAACTTAAAAGGTGTTTGCTGTTCATAAAAGAATTTTTTGAACCATCCCCATGTAAAGATGCTCTCATAAAGCTTCACGAAAATATAATTCAAGACATTGAGAAAAATGAACGAGAAATTCAATTGAGATCAGAATTGACGAGGGTTAGAGGACGTTTTTAGATCTAAATCACTGCATCTGTATTTCCTTAATTTATTCTTTTCATTTTTTAGTTTAATTTCGTTTTTAAGTTTTGTATTTGCAATTTCATATTTTTACATATAGTTTTTTTAAGTTGCATGAAACACTGGTCTCGAACATCTAGTGGCAGATTAAAGAGAGAGTCATCATCACCTTCATTGTTAGTTAGAATGGCTGAAAACCAAATTGAGAATCCACCTGCCCAAGTTGAAAATCCAGTTAATCAGAAAGAAAACGAGTCTCAACATGGAGATCCTAATCACCCTAGGACACTCAGACAACTCATGAATCCCACCAGGTTAGGATCACCATCTTGCATTGTTTTTCCTCCAGAAGCAGCACGTTTCAATTTTAAATCAAGTGTCATCAATCTTTTACCCACATTTCACAGTCTAGAATCTAAAAACCCTTATCAACACCTAAGAGAGTTCGAAGAATTATGTAACACTTGCACAGATCAAAATTGTAGCATGAATATAATTCGGTTAAATTTTTTTCCCTTTTCTTTAAAGGATAAAGCTAAAATTTGGCTACAAAACCTTAGGTCAGAATCTATTAGAACATGGGATGATTTACATTAGCAGTTTCTTAAAAAATTCTTTCCCCATCATAGGACAAATTCTTTTAAGAGAAGAATCACAACATTCACACAAGAGTCGGGGGAAACACTTTACCAATATTGGGAGAGGTATAAAGAAATGTTAAATATTTGTCCACATCACGGGTTTGAAACATGGAGGTTAGTTGCCCAATTCTACGAGGGTTTAACACCCCAAGGTAGAAAAGTAGTGGAAATGATGTGTAATGGTGAGTTTAGGGACAAAGATCTCGAAGATGCACTAGATTACCTAGAGCATATAGCAGAGAATACACAATAATGGGATAAAATTGGTACATATGAGTCATTTGTTAAACCACAACCATCTGGTAGAGGTATGTTTAACCTTAGGGAAAACCATGACCTTGCTGTCAAGTATGCATTTTTGTCTAAAAAAATGAGGCTTTAGAAACAAGGAAGAGGGATCATGTCAAGTCAGTTCAGGAAATCATATGTCAAATTTATAGTTCAAATGAACATGTCACAGAAGTTTGCCCGTCCTTACCAGCCCTGAAAGATTGTCTCCATTACCAGGTCAGTTCCATAAACACATTCAATAGACCAAATCCAAACTCATACTCATAGACCTATAATCATGGTTGGAGAAACCATCCAAAATTCAATTGGAGGAATGATAACCAAGCACAACCTTCACACCAACCTCCCTAGTTTCACCAGAATTTCTGAAATTCCCAGAATTGTGCACCATATGTCCCACCACCTAAGAAAACCATTGAAGATAACTTGAGTGCATTCATAGAAAAACAAGAAACCATCAATAACCATAATGCACAAATGATGAATGATTTGAAGGAAACTTTTGATAAAATCACATCTGCTTTGGCCATTAAAGAAAAAGGTAAGTTTCTTGCACAACCTCAGTTAAATCCCAAGAGTCATCAAAACCCTCACGAGGGTAGTTGTGGAAGTCAACACTTAGACCAAGTCAAATCTATTATTACTCTTTGTAGTGGTAAGACCATCCACAGACCTATTCTTGAACCTCGTGAAACTGAGGAAAAAATTAGAATCACAGGGTAAAGAAGAGGTTGATGAGCCATTACCCGTCGTTGATAATAACAATTTTTCTCATGCACTTCCATTTCCTCAAGCATTAAAAACAAAGAAATTAAACCATTCCCCAAAGATTTATGAAATATTCAAACATGTAAAGGTCAATATCCCTTGTTAGATGTCATTCAACATATACCATCATATGCCAAATTTCTGAAAGATCTGTGCACCGTTAAAAGAAAACACCAGGTAAGAAAGAAAGCTTTTCTAGCTAAACAGGTAAGTTCCATTCTCTCAAACAATAATGCATTAAAATACAAAGACCCTGGTTGTCCAACTATTTCTTGTATTATTGGAAATCAAAATATTGAACATGTTTTGCTTGATCTTGAAGCTAGTGTAAATTTACTGCCATTTTCTATTTACCAACAAATTAATATCGGTGAGATGAAACCAACCTCAACTACCCTTTTACTTGCTAATAGATCAGTTAAGGTATCAAAAGGAATTGTGGAAGATGTGTTATTGCAAATCGATAAATTTGTATATCTTGTTGATTTTATTTTTTTAGAAATACAACCTGTGGCAGACAGTTTTAAGCCAATCATTGTAATACTTGGTCGACCATTTTTAGCAACAGCTAACGCTTTAATAAATTGCAGGAATGGAATCATGAATCTTTCTTTTTGCCATATGACATTAGAGTTAAATATTTTTAACATGTGCAAACAGTCATATGATGAAGATAATGAAAACGAAAGCGCAGAATCAATTGAACCTATTGTGGATGAGCATATTCAGGGGAGTTTATATGATCATATGGAATTTTTTACTGCTAATTATGTTAAGTCAAGTGCGCAAATAGATTCAGATATTACTAATGATTTTCTACTTGACTATATTCAGGTATTGGAAGACGATGGAAATATTAAAAATTTGGAAGAACATGGAACATTGGAAGAAGAAAAACATGAAGAAGCACCCAATTTGGAGTTAAAAGCTTTGCCAGAAGGACTGAAATATGCATTTCTAGAAGAAAATCAAACTTACCCAATGGTAATTTCTTCTTCTCTCACAAGCGATCAAGAAGGTAAACTTTTAAATGTGTTAAAAGAACATAAAATGACAATTTTATGGACTTTAAAAGACATAAAAGGTATTAATCCATTAATCTGCACACACCGAATACATCTAGAAGATAATGCTAGGACATATCATCAACCCCAAAGAAGATTAAACCCTCAAATGAAAGAAGTAGTAAAAACAGAGGTCCTTAAACTTCTTGATGCATGTATTATCTATCATATTTCTGATAGTAAGTGGGTAAGTCATACATGTACCTAAAAAGTCTGGAATCACTGTTGTAAAAAATGATAAAGGGGAATTAATCCCAACTCGCATTTCATCTAGTTGGCGTATGTGCAATGATTATAGAAAATTGAATGACGCAACTAGAAAAGATCATTTCCATTTGCCATTTCTTGACCAAATTTTAGAAAGAGTAGCTGGACACCCTTATTATTATTTTCTTGATGGTTACTCAGGTTATTATCAGATTCCCATTGATTTAGAAGACCAGGAAAAGACCACATTCACATGCCCCTTTGGAACATTTTCATTTAGGAAAATGTCATTTGGACTTTGTAATGCACCTGCAACATTCCAACGATACATGTTGAACATATTTAGTGACATGGTTAAACACTGTTTAAGGGTCTTTATGGATGATATAACTGTATTTGGAAATTCATTTGATAATTGCTTGACTAATCTGGAAAATGTTTTGAAAAGATGTGAAGAAAAAAGACTTGTGTTAAATTGGGAAATAATAAATTGGTTGCCAATTTGCACGCGAAAAACCCTCGCAAAATATTAAGCGTTTTTCCTTCCATTGAGTGATTCTTACTCAAGATCTAAGACTGACATTGGTTTGTTGGCCAAAGTCAAGGCCTTTGTCCGTCGAGGATGTGTTTGAATCACGAGAGCTTTGTTCCATATCAGTGTCTTGTCCAAGTTGTGGTTTGTTGGCCAAAGTCAAGACCACTTCTTGTCCATCGACATTGATTACGAAGCTTTCCATGGTCAATGGGTCGCGCTTAACTGGGATCACTAAGTTTGTTGTGCCAAAGCCAAGGCTTAGTTGATTCAGAGGAAAAATGGTAGGTAATATATTGGATATTATTGGCATATATAAGATATATGTTTCGGACTTCGATGTCCCCCTACTGGATCTAGGAATTGGATTGGATCCAAGTGATCTTAGAGATCTACCTAGTTAATTATCATACAATTTGTTGGCCAAAGTCAAGATTGTGTGATATTTAACGGGATCCTAGCCCACTAGGAAACACGGTTTCCCGAGTACTCGACAGAGAGTTAGAGGCTCGCCGAAAAATAGTAGGAGGCAAGAATTAAATTTGCAATATTCGTTTAATTACTTGTCATACGTGCTCAATCAAATATCATTCGTCAAATAAATTAAATGTTAGTTGGACTAATATTTAAATTGTTGTTTTAAATAAAACAGTTGGACTGTATTCAATCTATTAAATTATAATTGAATATATAGTTGGACTATAATAATCATTATAATGAATAGTACCTAAATCGTTGATTAAATAGTTGGACTATTAGAATCAAGATAAAATTGAAAGATTGACATTTAAAACATAATCCTAGGGAAAATGTATTTAAATGGTTTAAATTTCAAATTGGGAATAAATTTCAGGATGATCCTGAAAATTAATAAGTTACTTTATTTGATAAGATAACATATTAGGCCTAAACCCGGAGTTAAGCAAATAGTAGAGCATAATCTTTGGAAGATTTATGTGATGATAACTTTAGTGCTTAATCCATTAAGCTTGTCAAATAGACTCCTTAATTTCTTAATCAGAACTAAGGATTAGATCCTTAAAGTATGATAATGAAATTGAAGGATCTTCATAAATCTATGCTTAGATTTTAGAAGTACTAAAATTGTAATAATAACTCTTGGAGAGTTAATGACTATTCTCAATGAGATAAAGTCAAAGTTTGCAATTAGACAAGTAGCGCTAGTCGCACCTTACTTCGATATTCTAGAAACCCGAGGTTAGGCCAAAGGCTTCTGGAATGTGGAAAAGGGCAAAGGCAAAATCATTATAATCTTCTGGGAAGATAAAGGACATATCCTAAAATGTCTACCTAAAATTATGGCAAACGGGATCGCGGAAGCGTGACTGCCGTTTGGACAAGGCAGACATGAAGGAATTAAAGACGGTGCAAGGCTCCGGCTTTAAATATGTTTGTCATAAATATGTTCATTACTAGTATTGAAATTGGATTTTAAATACTAAGTGTGGTACATAAAATATATATGTACTGATGATCAGAATCTGCTATGAGCAGGATACTGACTTCAGTTTGAGATTTCTTTGCGAATTGGAAACGAGACGAATGTCGCTGTTTTGACCGTAGATACCTAAGTTTAGGAACTACCCTCGGGTACGTACTTAAATTAGGAAACTGTTATAATGTAACTAGTTTGACTAGATACATTATCTGTATATCAGTGTTTAACCCGCTGCGGGTAAACCTTTATATTCTAGAACACTAAAGTGTTTCATTATATAAAGATGATATTGAGATAAACACATTAGATGTGAATAATAGTATTTATATTTTGAATATAAATAAATCTCAAACATATAACATGACAAACAAATAGCTCAAACTGATTTGATCAGATGAAACATATTGTGACATTGTTGTCTGGGACACAATTAAACAAGACTCGTATATCTATACTTTTGAAGAGTGGGTACTAGGACTAATTTTATCTCATTCAAATAAAGTCTACGAATCTAGTTTATTGGGCAAAGTGCCTAAAATACTATTTACTTGGTAAAAGTGCAAATGTCACCGATCTGCTAGCCCTAGTTCATAGTGAAGCAAGTGGGCCCATGTCTAGCTAGGCTAGAGGTAGATATGAATATTTCGTGACCTTTACGGATGTGGCATCGCGTTATGGTTATGTGTTTCTTTTGAAGAACACAAATCGGAAACTTTTAAAGTTTTCAACACGAAATAGACAAACAGATCGGCTAAAGTGTTAAATCGTCACGGTAAGACCGTAATGAAAATACTTAAGCAATAAGTTTCTCATATACTTGAAAGAGTATAGTATTCTTTCAATGAGGACTCCTCCCAGAACACGTCAATTTGACGGTGTGTCCGAACAGGATAAACTGAATTTTGTTGGACATGATAAGGTTAATCATGAGTCGCTCTGAGCTACCATTTCCTTCAACGGATAAGCATAAATAGTGCAGAACTTATTTAGTATAAGGTTCCATTAAAATCTGTTTGACAGATTTCATATTAGATATGAACAGATTTCATATTAGATATTAAATTAATTTTGGAAATTAATTAAGTTATTAGATACACTTTCTTCTTCCAACCTAACTCTCTCTTCTCTCCAACTTCTATCTCTCTCACGCCCATGGAGGGGCATTTTTCTTCTGGTTTTGGCAGCCCACTACCGAGAGTCAAGGAGGAAAAAGGGAAGCAAAGTGTGATGTTTTTGTGGTAAAAACATCAAGAGTTAGCACTACGAGAGACATGCGAAGGTGATAGGGAAGTCCACCCATGAGCTTGGAATCATCAACCAAAGCTTGGAGCTTGTTGGATGAAGATTGAAGCCGAAAAAAGTGAGCTGTGACAGTGGACTGCCGAGCACTCACAAGGGCAGAAAATTATTTTTGTTCGTTGCCGCTTCGCTCAACCGATCGATGTAAGTATTCTGCAACTTCGTCGTATGTATTCGCATGTGTTTTCTTGTTTTGTATTCGATCCTCGGGGCCGTAGAACTCCAACATGGACGACCAAAACCAAAGTATATTGATTATCGCAAGTATTAGCGATGTAAGTCTCAGGTTAAGACCAAATACACCTACCCTGATTCGGACTTCCATAGACACATAGTCATACTACAAATGGAATTCCGAGGTGTCTATCCTGAGCGAAGATGTTTCCATACCATCGGTAAACACAACCTCCTATCACACTTGCATAAGTATCCAATACTTAAATATATGAGAACTATGTCGTTATGCTCCCACAACGCGCACAAGTGCAATACTAGTCTATTCCGCATTATCGATGTCCAATCTCGATAATACTACGACTATGGATATTTTAATGATTAAACCTTAGTGGATTAATATTGTCTCATATCTTATTAATCCGATACTAATCATATGGACTTTTATCATTTATATATCCCGGTAATCCAATTACAAATAATAAAAGAGCAATTTCCTTTGTCACATAGTTAATTTGTACAATAACACCATGTTCTGTATAAATAGTGATGTTATGGGTCATAATTGTCCAACACCAAGTGCTCAACGAGTACACTTCATATTATGGGACGCTTTAAGTCCAGACATGTTCATCATATAAGCCTAGCTTATATGTATGCACTTCGGCCACCTCCGAATTCGCGAATAACTCGAACGATCTTTCTGAACTATACAAGTAGAGGTCATCATATATGTTTAATAATCCCTCCATCGTAGGCTATCTGAGATGTGCTTAGGAAAAATAGATTACACCATCAAGTTTTTGAGACTATTCAGAATTGGCATCAACCTAAAAGTGTAACGGAGATTCACTATTTCTTGGGATTAGCAGGGTATTATAGGAGATTCTAGAGAATTTCTCCAGAATAGCTGCTCCGTTAACATGATTAACTCATAATAATGTGAAGTTTGAACGGTCAGATGCTTGTGAAAAGGGTTTTCAGGAACTCAAACGCTGATTGACTATTGCTCCTATTCTTGCACTGGCAGCGGGATCAGAAAGGTTTACCGTGTAATATAATGCTTCTAGGGTGGGATTAGGATGTGTGTTGATGTAGAGGGGGAGAGTGATTGTTTATGCTTCCAGACAACTAAAGCCTTATGAACAAAATTACCCCCACTCACGATCTAAAGATGGCTGTAATAATTTTTGCTCTGAAAATATGGAGGCATTATTTGTATGGTGAAAAGTTTGAAATTTTCACCGATCACAAAAGCCTTAAATATATCCAGAGTCAAAATGAGCTTAATTTAAGGCAGAGACGGTGGATAGAATTATTGAAGGATTATGATTGTTCCATTCAGTATCATCCAGGCAAAGCTAATGTTGTAGCTGGTGCCTTAAAGAGAAAGTCTATGGGGAGTTTAGCCTATCTGCCAATTGAGAAATGGCGCCCAGCCAAGCAGATGTAGAATTGTATACTGGAGGGACAGAGCTTTCAAGTGACAGCTCAGGGAGCATTGTTGGCGTAAATATAGGTTCAATTCACCCTTATAGATGAAATCAGAGTTGCACAAGAAGCAGATCCTGAGGTGCAGCAGATTAGATGCAGGTTGCAGCAAGGTACGGAAGACGAGTATCGTATAGACAGTGAAAATCTCATCATAAAGCAGAATAGAATTCTTGTTCCCCCGGTTCCGGATTTGAAACATTTGATATTAGAGAAGGCCCATACTTTATCCTACACCATACATCATGGGATCACCAAGATGTATCATGATCTCAATGATCTTTATTGGAGGCACGGCCTGAAAAAGAATTTAGAGAAATTTGTCACCAAGTGTCTCACTTGTCTGCAGGTTAAAGTAGAACATCAGAGACCAGCAGGGAAACTTCAGAGTTTAGACGTTCCGGAGTGGAAATGGGAGAATATCACTATGGACTTTGTAGTTGGGCTTCCACATACTTCAAAAGGGTGTGATTCGATATGGGTGATTGTGGATAGATTGACTAAATCTGCTCACTTCCTTCCAGTCAAGACAAGCTACACCGTAGCACAATATACTAAATTGTACTTTAATGAGATAGTTTCGTTGCATGGAGTACCTATCTCAATCTTTTCTGATCGAGTTTCTCAGTTTACCTCCAAAATTTGGCAATCATTTTAGGAGGCTTTGGGTTCCCAGTTACGCTTTAGTACAACCTTCCACCCTCAGACGGATGGTCAGACAGAGCGAACCATACAGACTTTAGAAGACATGTTTCGAGCTTATGTGATTGATTTTGAGGGTAGTTGGGACCGACATTTGCCACTTATAGAATTTTCTTATAATAATAGTTATCAAGCAAGTATTCAAGCAAGCCGGAGAGCAGCAGAACACATCATCATCAGTTTCGGGAATGAATCCCAGGGTTGAGGCCCACATTACCATCAGTTGCGGGAATGAATCCCAAGATCGAGGCCCACTTCACCAGCAGTTTTCGGGAATGAATCCCAGGGTTGAGGCCCACATTACCAGCAGTCTTCGGGAATGAATCCCAGGGGCGAGGCCCACACTATCGGCAGTTGAAAGGGAGAATTCCAGGAGGGTTGAAATTGTAAAAAAAAAAACAAAAGAAGTCCTTAATGGTTAGGCATAAGTCCGATGATGAAATTGTTTGCTCTAGGGTGAAACCTTAGAAACGATAAGTGCGAGAGGTACTCTCATCCGATATTTTGAGTAGTTGATCTCGAATAGACTCGCGAGCACTTAATTATATGATCTCAACAATGAAAGCCTGAGTAGTCGGCAAGGTGACTAGTTGAAGAGATTACAGATCGATGAATGATTGTTCGCTTAGATGTCCATCCTGACTTACTTGTGTTACGATATGTGGTATGGTTGGATACAAAAGAAAAGTCTCTAAAGTAGAAAATATAAACCACCTATAACCGATAGGCGTGAAGCTACCCATGGGTGAGTATTATGACCACCATGAGGAGAAATGCTACCTTAAAGGGTAGGTGTGTTAAAAAAATGAAGAGACGAAAGAAAAGAAAAAGAAAACCATATCATATTGAGTATGAAGAAGTATTTACAGAGCATGATCAAGACATCTAGGTTGGTTTGACCCATTGGTCCCATTCTTTGAAACAAAATCATCAAGTTGGCTTACTTAAGGATCAAGCTGTAAAAGGACCTTGGCACACACACACTTTGAGTCTGGCTCAGATCATTTATTCCAACGGTCGGATTTGAGTTGCATCGAGTACTTTGAAGGCTCTCTGGTTTCGACATTGAGCATCCTTTGAGGGCAATAATATGTACAACTATTGGGACTATCTCGTAAAAAAAAGGGTAATATGGTATGACAGTACGGAACACCGCATCAAATGATCTACTTTGGCCGAGTGCAAGCAACGAAGAACAAAATGATAAATCGAGTCTGGGGGCGACCAGCCTACCACAATCTGATACAGTAACGGTTCGGGAATGGACCACCTCACAGTAATGGTTCGGGAATGGACCACCTCACAGTAACGGTTCAGGAATGGACCACCTCATACAGTAATAGTTTGGGAATGGACCACATCACAGTAACGGTTTGGGAATGGACCACCTCACAATAACGGTTCAGGAATGGACCACCTCACAGAAATGGTTCGGGAATGGACCATTTCACAGTAACGGTTCGGGAATGGACCACCTCATAGTAACGATTCGGGAATGGACCACCTCACAGTAACGGTTTTGGAATGGACCACCTCTCATCAGCTCAATTCGGTAATGAATCCTAGAGATCGCAGCATCTTGCAGGGATGAACCTTATGGGTCGCAGCACCTCACCACCATCAACTCTGTTTGAAGTATCTCAGAATAACAGGTAAGTCAAGCAACAGCTGGCGAGCCAGGTAAGTAAAAATACATGCATGACTTTGATAGGATTGTCATTGTCACACACTGTACAAGCCCATCAAAGTGGGGGCGACTGTAGGCACTTGCATTTTTGCATGAAAGCCCGATGTGAGCCTCGTTTGAAGGCACTACCCGATAAGTTGCGGAATTTACGGGAAACGGACGTCGGAAGGGAAGATTCAAAAAATAGGTACATCCTCAGATTTAATTCGTTTGTTTGGCCTCGGGTTTGCTCGATGGATCTCGGTTTTAAATGACTAGCCTCAGCCCAAAACCCCCGCAATCCACACCAACCACGCCAAAGCCCAAGCCCCACACAACCAACCCACACGCCCAAGCCCACCAAAGAGCCAAGCCACACGCCCAAGGCCCACCAAACCCAATCCAAAACATTCAAAAAATATTTATCACATGATAAAATCAAAATAAATTCCCTTCCAAATTAACCAAGATTGCATCCTCCAAATTTGGAAGGAAAATCTTGGCAATTAGGAGAGATGGGCGGCCACACATGAAGCAATAACACAAAAACCCTAGCCTTGCATGCACATTAAAAACCCTAGCACATTATTATAAAAAGAGACATAACCCAAACCCTTCCCCCTTGGGTCATTCTCACGGTAATACAACAAAAATAAACCCTAAACACTCATCCTCACTCTCGGCAGAAGCAGCTCTCTTCCCCCTCGCTCTTGGCTCCACACACATACAACTCTCTCGACACACTTCTATCTCTCTCGCCACTCAAACCTTCAATCCTCTCTCTCGGGCAAACCAAGGAAAAAACCCACACCAAAGCCGAAACACCCAAACAATAAACCCACACCAACCGATCAGATATCCCCCACCGAGCAGCCACTCAAACTGCCCTATTGACCGACCGAAACTAGTCCCTAAATAATCCTAAACCAGCAGCCTAAAACCATCAAAACCGTGAGCAAAAATCACCCAAAACCAGTCGCCTATATCACCGAAATTCACTCACCAAACAGCTGCAAAAAAACCACAGAAAAATAGCAGCAAAGACAGAGAAAACAGTAGCAAAATAGCGAGACAGCGAAGGAAAATATTGAACCAGTAAACCAGAAAAGTCACGGAGCACTAACCCTTCCGACGACGACGTAACACACTTCCAAGAAGCAAATAAAAAGATAAGACCTGAGGGCACCCTTTATTACTTTTTTATTTTGTAGTTTTGGATGCGGCACGCTCAGTTGGACATGAAATATGTCCAATCGAGTGTGCGAAGTCCTATATCAAAGACGACCAAACTCTTGGTCACATCTTTCTTTGACGTTTCGTTATTTATTTATCACACATTTATTTCATATTATTAGCTTTTTATCATTTCGCATTTAATTCATGTTTATCATCGTTTTATTATCCCATATTTATTTTGTGTTGTTTATCTTCCTTGTTATTTCACATATTTGTCTCTTCGTTTATTTATTGTTATATGTATTATCATACTTCACGTCTATTTTCATGATTGCATTGTGTTAACGCTTGAGTGTTGTCTCTCGTGGTATATCGGATGGAAACCCAGACATAAATTCCGTAGCCGAATCCGAATTGACGGTAGTATGGTCTGTACTTGGGATACAACTCCACGTACCGTTTGGGGAAATATTCCCGCATGTGTTTATTGTATTATGGATGCCACTTTCGTCATCCCGTTTGAACGAGTTCTCGAACGCTAATCGAACGCATGTATTCTACCTCACCCTGTTCGAACGCGTTTTCGAACGCTACACGAACGCGAGCATTCTAGACAGGTTCCTTTATCATGTCCTAGGCATTTTTTTGTTTATTTTTCGATATTTATTTTCTATGTGTTTTTCTTTATTTATGCATTGTTAATCTAATGCGCATGGGCTAACTATGATGGATTAAAGGTCCTCTATTCGAGGGAAATGCCTAAAGGCTACCTTTCCCACGATGTTTTGCCACGCCGGATGAAGTATGCTTGATTGAATGTGAATTACGTTCAATCGGGCATAGGAGGTCCCATATAGATGTTGGCCTTGGTCGCATCTCTTTTATTATTATGTTCTTTACTTTTTACGTATCATTGCTTTGTTTATTCATGCATTGTTATGTCATGCGCATGGGCTAATCATGATGGATTAAAGGTCCTCTATTCAAGGGAAATGCCTAAAGGCTACCTTTACCACGATGTTTTGTCGCGCCGGATGAAGTATACTTGATTGAATGCGAAATATGTTCAATCGGGCTTACGAGGTCCCATATAGATATCGGCATTGGCCGTATCTCTTTTATTATTTCGTTATTTACTTTCCACATGTCATTGCTTTATTTACTTATACATTGCAATCTAGTGCGCATGGGCTAATCATATTGGATTAAAGGTCCTCTATTCGAGGAAAATACCCAAATGCTACATTTACCATAGTTTTGCCGCGCCCTTCTTCTGTTGATCTTGTCATTTACCCTTTTTGGTTGTTACATTTTCATTCTTCATTTTACATTCATGTTGTGTTAGTGCTTGAGTGTTGCCTCTTATGGTATATCGGATGGAAACCCATACATAAATTCCATAGATGAATCCAAATAGACGGTAGTACGGTCTGTACTTGGGATACAACTCCACGTACCGCTTGAGAAGCATTCGCGCATGTGTTTGTGTCATTTTAGATACAACTTTGGTAATCTCGTTCGAACGCATTTCCGAACGCTACACGTACTCATGCATTCTGGTTTACCATGCATCAGGTCTTATCCTGTTCGAACGCGATTCCGAACGCTATACGAACGTGAATATTTTGTCTCATTTTCATTCGAACGCGTTTCCGAACGCTACTCAAACACGAATGCGTTATGTTTTACCATGCATCAGGTCTTATCCCGTTCGAACACGTTTCCGAACGCTATACGAACGCGAACGTTCTGTCTCATTTCTGTTCGAACGCATTCCAAATGCTACAAGAACGCAAATGTATTCTATTTTACCATGCATCAGACCTTATCCCGTTCAAACGCGTTTTCAAATGCTATACGAATGCGAATATTCTGTTTACCGTTCGAACGCATTTCTGACGCTGGACGAACGAACATACAGTGAACATGCCTCCTTTCATCATATTTCATGCATGTTTGTTTTTTTTTGTCATTTCATTTGCATTTCGTATCTAATTATCCGCTTTTATTATTAATGCTTTTATAGTTGTTATTAGTTACGTTATTGCGCTTCATTGTTTAATATGTCTATGGAATTATGCATTTATCTTCCTTTTTATTTATTTATGTTTATGGTGTGCAATGTGTGTTGATTACGTTACCTTGCATGTGTTGCATAAGACTTGATTATACTATTGCATAAACCTTTTCATTACAATTGGCATAAGTAAGGGACCATTCTGAACCCAACTGTTTGAGGTCTTCCGTTGCGATGGGTGAGTGCAGCCTTAAATTATTTCCCAGTTCACACTGGGTGGTGATTCTATTTTATTTCTCCGGTTTAGTCCCTCGTGGGCTACTCCATACTCCCGATCGAGCCGCGAGCTCGGACAGTGTTGCCCACCTCTATGGCCATGTTCTACAGTAACGCCCCCATGTGTCAGGTTTTCTACAGTTCCAGAGATTTTATGCAGAAAATATTTCAGAAATAGTTTTCTCAAGTTTAAAAGAAGAGAATTAGTTTTCAAACAAAGAATTTCAGAAACGTTTTAAAGCTAAAATGATTTTAAACAGTTATACTGATGCAGTTTCTTTGATTTTGTAGCTCCACTCACTGAGTTCCATAGGAATCACCCATTATCACTTCCCAGTGTCAAGTTTCTGAGGCGCACATCTTATATTGTCGACATGTCCACGATTGTTTAGAACTAATCATAACACTATTTCTGATATATGTGATCCACCGTAGGTGATCGATTTTGGCCAAAGTCTTAAGAATTGTGACTAATCATATGGATACCTTAACCTCTTATGGTACACATAAGAGTCGACGGATCCTGTCTTGATACAAACTTGATTAACGAGTGTATCGGTCCACTCCCAACGAACATCTAGCACTCAGGCCATGAAATGTCTCTGAAATATATGGCATCAAATTATGGAGGATCACACACAAAATCAATCTTATCCTATAGTCAAAGGATCACATATGCTACTCAGCTTGAGGAGATTCCTATTGACGGTGGTGTGCACTTCCAAATATTTGAAATCACATTTAATATATTCAGTATTTGCTTCAACGAATACCCACATGTCTATATGAGCTTCCCTTGCTCATGGTACATCGGGTTAGACCATTGGAACCCCAATTCCAATATACGACATGTGCTACTCTTCTAGGTTATAGGAATTCGACCGTATTCTGAAACCGATGACTATGAATATTTACTTTAAGATGGTTTATAATAGTAATACTATCCCAATATCGGATCACCTGGTGTTCATTATTACTATATGACTATTCTAAGGTCGATGTCATTCTCAACATATTTATATATCAATCTAATAAGCATAATGACATTACCATTAACCAAGGTTGAAATGAAAATATAGTTATTTTACTAATAAATAATAAAATAAAATGTACAATACATTATTCGGATTGGCGCTCCAAGCACCAACTCCAATAGCAGCTTCAGAGCAACAAAATATTCAGGTTGTGTAATAGAGACAGCTATGGTTGTTTACGAGGTACTCTTCCAACTAACAGCTCTTCTATTACAGATGAAAACAAATGCGGATGTAGACACTCTATCATCCACATCTCCCTCAAAGTCAGAATCATTATAACCTTTAATTTACCTCTACCTGTTAGTGTCCTAGACATGCCCAAGGTCTCTAAACATGATATGTGTGTGAATAAATCAAATGGAGTTGCGCAAATACTCACTTTGATCGGATGAGAAAAATTCAAAACTTTCTTTGAAGATGAAACTTTAAGCCTTGCATTTGAGTACCAAACTCTTGGGTGAGTTTCCCTATCACCTTCTTTTAACTCTTGAAGTGCTACCTTGCTTGAAATTTTGCAACAAAATTTCCAACGGAGAGAGGAGAGCTCACGGTTTTGTGAAGAAAAAAGAAGAGAGAAGATGGTGAATAGTGAAATGTGTGTTGTTGTGTGTGTTTAATAATCCAATTACTATTCCAACTACTTACATCACAAATATTGACAAGTTGATGTAAGTTGTGGGTCCAACCCACTTAAATTCCAAATCTAGTTGGCTTACCCAACACATTTTGGCCCCGGTTCGTTTAATCCGACTAAACGAATTTTCCGTCGCTACGTAATTAAATCCAATTTAATTAAATAATAATGCCTCGCAAAATTATTACGAAAGTCGCTTACGAATTAATTCCAAATTAATTCGTTCGCTTGAATTAAAATTCAATTTTAATTCCGTATTGAAATCCAATTTCAATTAATATATCTGTTATATTATTTTAGCCCAATAAATAAATTAAATAGTAAAATCCAATTTAATTATTAAATTTTTTTTACCGATTAATTCCAAATTAATCGCGCTCTCTCTTCTAGACGAATTTAATCCCAGACAAAATTTTTGCCGTAATTAATCTCAGATTAATTTTCTCTCTAATAATTAATCCCAGATTAATTCTGTTCGAGTCAAATGTCATCAGTGAATCTTTGGGAAGCGACCCAAGAGATTCCTGGATATCTTGGCAGTAAATGCGGTTGTCGGACTATCCGATACGTGCGTATCCGGTACCATATTCTTACCGATTTACAAGACATGGTTGGCTTCTAGAAAAGCACTATGTCTACCCAATTCTCCAGAAATATATTCAATATGGAATATATATAATCTGTATCAGGCGTAGTATACAATGTATCGCGTATTACGATCCAGTATCTGATGTCACATGCCAGGCCTAGGGCTGGAATTGTGTCTGCCCCGTACGAAGCATATATCGGATCACTATCAACTAGTCTCTGTAATCGGATAATCACGACCTAGTCATACTATCCTGATAGCTATAGCATTTAAGAGTACTAGTTTTGTATCCATGCGTGATCATCATCTCCATATGACTGAAGTGATACTTCCATCTTAACATCACACCCAATACACTACGATTCTCAGTTCACCCACAAGAGGCATACACAGAACCTATTAAAGCTCCGGACGACCAAAACCAAAGTATACTGATTGTCGTAAGTATTAGCGATGCAAGTCTCAGGTTAGGACCATATACACCTACCCTGATTCGGATTCCCATAGACACATAGTCATAATACTAATGGGACTCCGATGGGTCTATCCAGAGTGAAGCTATTCCCGGTCCAATGGCTAACAGAACCTCCTATCACACTTGCATAAGTATCCAATACTTAAATATATGAGAACTATGTCGTTAAGCTTCCATAACGCGCACAAGTGTAATACTAGCATATTCCGCATTATCGATGTCCAGTCTCGATAATACTACGACTAGGGATATTTAATTATTAAACCTTTCGTGGATTAATATTGTCTCATATCTTATTAATCTGGTACTAATTATATGGACTTTTAATATTTATATATATCTAAGTAATCCAATTACAAAATGATAAAAGAGCAATTTTTTTTGTCACATAGTTAATTTGTACAAAGAACACCATGTCTTTTATAAATAGTGATGATATAGGTCATAATTGTCCAACAATATCCCACTTGGCCTATAGTCAATCACTCAAGTGTCCAAAACCTGAACTATGTACGGGTCGTTCATGCTTTTGCTGAGATATAGCTTTCGTCAGTGGATTTGCAAGGTTATCATCTAATGTGATTTATTCAATCATCACATCGCCACAATGTATGATCTCACGAATCAGATGAAACCATCGAAGTACATACTTGGATCATTGATGAGACCGTAATTCCTTAGCCTGTGTTGTAGCCCAGCTCAATCCAGTTAGGAATTTTATAGATCCAAAATGCTTTTTTTGATGCCTCAGCCGCATCAATATATTTTGCTTTTGTTGTTGAATTGGCAACAGTATCTTGCTTGGAAGATTTCGAGCTCACTGTTCCGTTATTCAAATAAAATATGTACTCTTATTATGACTTACAGTCGTCTTTATCGGTTTGGAAACTTACATCGGTGAACCCAGTCACCTCAAGTTCTCATTTTCCATAGATTAAGAATGCATCCTTAGTTCGTCTAAGATACTAAATGATGTTCTTAACATGAATCCAATGACCATCACCTGGATCGGCCTGATAGTGACTACGGATGCTCAAACCATATGAGACATCAGGTCGCGTACATGTCATGACATACATGATCGATCTGACTGCTTAAGCAAACGGGATCTGATTCATTGCATCTCTCTCATCTTTAGTTTCAGGACACATGTCCTTAGATAGAGAGACGTCATGTGACACTGGAAACAGCCCCTCTGGGCTGATCCATGTTGAATCTCTTCAACACTTTGTCAATAAACGAGTTCTCGGAGAGTGCCAACAACTTTTAGATCTATCCCAGTAGATCCTTATTCCTAGAATAAAGGTTGTCTCTCCCAAGAATTTCATGGAGAATTTTAATGAAAGTCAAGCTTTCACCAATTTTAATATGGGAATGTCATTGCTAAGAAGTAATACATCATCAACTTATATGATAATCAATGTCAGTGTGCTCCCACTGACCTTCTAATATACACAAGAATCATCATCGTTTTGAATGAAACCATATACCATTATGATCTCATCAAAACGTTGGTTCCAAGAATGCAATGCTTGCATCAATCCATAAATGGATCAATTTAACTTGCAAACCTTGTTTGCATGTTTTGGCAGGACAAAACTGTTAGGCTATTGTATATAAACATCCTCCAAAAGGTTTTCGTTAAGGAAAGCGGTTTTGACGTCCATCTGCCATATTTCATAATAGAAACATGTAGCTATAGCAAGCATTATCCGAATGGATTTAATCAAGAAAATGGGTAAAAGGTTTCGTCGTGATCGACACCATGTTGATGACGATAACCTTTCGCTACAAGCCTAGCTTTGTACGTTTGTATGTTGCCATCCATGTATGTCTTCACCATGAAGACTCATTTGCTACCAATAGGCACAATGTCTTCTAGTACATCAACGAGTGTCTAAACTTGGTTGTATACATGGAATCCATTTCGGACTTCATGGCACATGAGGTGAGATCATACGTAGCCGGTTTATTATCCTCAATAAGATTAATGTCTACATGAGGTGAGATCAGAAACCCATACCTCTTAGCTTGTTTTCTGACTCTCTCTGGCCTACGCGGTTCTTGTGTATTAGAAGATTATGGAATAGTCACATCCCCGATGAACTGATCGTGTTCCGTTAGAGGATCGGTGCCAGGAACAGTATCACTCGGATTTTCATCGAGTTTTACTTTCTTCCCACTTACCACTGCATTTAGGAATTCCTCTAAGGAAAACCGCATGGAGAGCAACAAATATTTTTGTTATCTAGTGGGTTGTGGAAATTGGTTTCCCTAGGATAACCAATTTCAAATAGGCACTTATCCGATTTGGGTTCTAATTTGGCACCATCTAAACGTTTAATATATGCCCAGCATCCCAAATCTTCAGGAATGAGAAACCCAGTTTCTTTCTTGTCCATATTTCATATGGAGTCTGTCCAACAGAATTTGATGGAACCTTATTCAAAATAAGTATTGCACTGTTCAATGTGTATCCCATGAAGGAAATTGATAGCTCAGTGCGACTCATCATTAACCTTACCATGTCCAACAAAGTTCGGTTTCTCCGTTCGGACACATCACTCAATTGAGGTGTTCTGGGAGGAGTCCACTGTGAAAGAATACCATACTCTTTCAAGTAATCGAGAAACTAATTGCTCAAGTATTTTCCACCATGGTCCAACCGTGATGTTTTAATACTTTTGCTGGTTTGTTTTTCTACTTCGTTTCGAAACTCTTTGAATTTATCAAAAGTTTCTGATTTGTGTTTCATAAGATACACATAACCATAACACGATGCAACATCCATAATGGTTATGAAGTATTCATATCCACCTCTAGCCTAGCTAGATATGGGCCCACATACGTCACCATGAACGAGGGCTAACGGTTCGGTAGCACGTACACCTTTACCGCTAAAAGGCGTTTTAGGAATTTTGCCTAATAAACAAGATTTGCAGACATCAGATGATTTAGGATCAAATCCGTCCAAGTATCCACTCTTCGAAAGCGTGGATATACGAGTCTTGTTAATGTGTCCCAGACAACAATGCCACAAATAAGTTTCATATGTATTACTCAATTTGAGCCTTTAGTTTGTCATGTTATATGTTTGAATTCATTTATATTCAAAATATAAAAACTATTATTAAAATTTGTTGTACATATAAAAATGTTATCTTTATATACAAAACATCTAGTGTTCTAGAATACAAAGGTACACCCGCAACGGGTTAAACAAAATACAGAGATGATGTTCCTTAGTCAAACTAGGTGCAAAATAACAGTCACCTAATGTAATTACATGCCATAATGGCAGATACAAAACATAGGTCCCAATGGCCAAAACAGCGACTATTGTCCCGTTTCCAACTCGTTGGTCGATCTCATCTGAAGCCAGTCTCCTGCTAATCAGCAGATCTCGCACATCAGTACATATGTATGTACCACATCCAGTATCAAAAATCCAATTTTTAAAACCAGTAATGGACACGTTTATTACAATAATAAATATACCTGAAGTCAGAGCCTTGCTCGCCTTCACTTCATTCATGTATGCCTTGTCCATACGACAGTCACGCTTCCAGTGACCCCGTTTGCCGCAGTTTAGGCAGACATATTGGGATATGTCATTTGTCTTCCCAGAAGACTATGACGATTTTTCCTTTGCTCTTTTTCTTCACACCCCCAGAAGCCTTCGGCCAAGCCTTGGCCTTCTGGGATGTCAAAGTAAAATGTACCTTGCGCTTCTTGCCCTTTTGGAAGCTCTGGCTCTACCTCATTGAGCATAGCTATTAACTCTCCAAGATTTTTCTCTTGGTTCATGATGAACCCACCCCAGCATTCGGGCAGAGACTGTAAGATCAAATCTATGGAAGTCTCGGCCTCGTAGGTAATGTCCAGCTAACCTATCTGTTCGAAGACAGCAATCATCTGCGACACCTAGTGCTCGACAGATGTACCCTCTGACATACGCGAGCGAAAGAGCTTCTTTTGAAATTCGTACTTCTAAGATCTAAGATTAGATCTGTGAAGATCCTTCAATTTCAACATCATACTATAAGGATCCAATCCTTTGTTCTGACGATGAAACTGAGGAGTCATTGCGGCAAGCATGACGGATTGAGCACTAAAGTTATCATCACGATGAGTCTTCCAAAGCTCATGCTCTACTATTTGCTCAACTCCGGGCTCAGGCCCGAGAGGTTTCTCTTTAACATAGAGTAACTTCTCGGCTCCCGGGACTATCCTGAGATTCATCTCCCAATTTGGAAAATTGGAGTCGTTAAAGACATTATCGCCCATGACGATATCCCTAACGCTAATCTATCTTGCCATCTCGATTGCAATAGTCTAACTATTCAATCAACGATATCGGGTACACTCAAAATGTAATGGTTACTATAGTCTATTTAAATAACCAACTACAAGTGGAGTAGTGTTTTAAGTACAGTCCAACTGCTCATAGAAAGCAATAAAAGATATTAGTCTAACTAATATGTATTTATAACAACGATACATAATTAAAAGAGAGCGTGTAAGCAAATATTAAACGAAATTACAAATTTAATACTAGCCTCCCACTATTTTTCGGCGAGCCTCTAACCCTCTGTGGAGTACTCGGGAAATTCAGTTTCCTAGTGGGCTAGGATCCCATTAAATAACACACAACCTTGACTTTGGCCAACATGTTGTATGAAACTTAACTAGGTAGATCTCTAAGATCAATTGGATCTCATCCAATTCCTAGATCCGGTAGGTGGACCTTCAAGTCCGAGATATATATCTAATATATATTTCCTAACATTTTCCTCTGAATCAACTAAGCTTTGGCTTTAGCTCAACAAGCTTAATGATTCCAGTTAAGCGCGACCCATTGACAGTGGGAAAGCTTCATAATCCACGTCGATGAACTAGAAGTGACCTTGACTTTCGCCAACAAATCACAACCGCCCAAGACATGCGATATAGAACAAAGCTTTCGTGGTTCAAACACATCCGCGATGGACAATGGTCTTGACTTTGGCCAACAAACCAATGCCAATCTTGGATCTTGAGAGAGAACCACTAAATGGAATGAAAAACGCTTAATATTTGAGTGAGGGTTTTTCTCGTAAATTAGCAACCAATTTATTATCTTTGATTAGGTCTCATCATACACCCTTAAACATGCATTCTAAAAATATAATAAGGCGCGAATAAATTAATAATGATATGCGGATGGATATACGATACAATTTGTTCCTAGAACAAATCTCTCTCTTTCCTCTCTCCCGCTAGCACTTTACATACTTCTACCCAATTACATAACACTAAAAGAAACCTCATTTACATTGAGGGGAATTGGTGAGAAGAGAAATACAAAGAGAATAGAAATAATAGGCTGGACACGCAGGTCCAATTTAATAAATTCTAAATTTATTACAACAATTTCCAAAATTGCCCCCACCCTTCTAATATCCATCTGATATACATTATTCATACAAATACATCCAATTATTCACACAAAGCATGTTATTCAATCAATCTAATAAAATTAATTAATCTTTGAATTAATGATCATCCAATGTTCAAACAACGATTTGATTTGCGCGAGTCCAACTCATTTAAGAATAAATACTCAAAGTACATATTCTTGAATTATATCGAACTACAATTTTAAATCCAATTTAAATTGTATCCAATACTAATTCATGTTTAATTCCAAATTAAATAATTACACTTTTAAAAGTGCCTTTTAGACTTGGATTCCAAATCTAATCTTAATGGGGTTTCAAAGGCCCAATTAGTATCCAATACTATTCAATTAAAGTCCTATGGGCTTTCAATTAATTCTTTAGGCATGGGCTTTGGCCATTATGGATCAAACCCAAGATACCAAGGCCCAAATAGGAATCACCCTATGCCAAAAATCAATTTAGGCCCATTAGGCCCAATTAAATTTTTAAAGGTCAAAAGTCATGTTTGGACTTTATGGAAATGGTTTTAGGCCCAATTGGATCCAACCCAATTGTCCAAAACCATACTTGGCCCAACCAAGCCCATTAAGCACAATTACAACAAATTAAATTAATACATTATTCCAAATTACATATTAATCTAATTCAAGTGTAATTAACATAATTAATCAACTAATCTAATGTTTCCAAAACACTAATTAATCCAATTAATCATGTTCATTAATTCCAACTCATGTCCAACACAAATTGAAGCAAAATCAATTCTACAACATGCTTAGGCTCACGACAATGGCAAAGAAATTATCATGCAATTTGATTTCAATCTAATTAAATCAACATTTAACATACATTTCATGCCAACAACACATCCAATTGCTAATTTTCAAAAAATCACCATGAGCACTACATAGGGTTCCATTCGGCCATGGCTTAGGATTTGGGAAAATTTTTTATCCAATCAATTTCACAAATCCAATGATGCACAAATCCAATTCATCATCATCCAACCACAACCAAACAATCAATTTCGAATTTTCACACTCCAAGCATAAAATCCCCAAATTAAAGTTTGGAACCCTAAAATTGAAATCAAGTTTAGATTGGCTCTGATACCATTTTTAGTGTCCTAGATATGCCCAAGGACTCTAAACATGATATGTGTATGAATAAATCAAATGGAGTTGGGGAAATACTCACTTTGATCGGATGAGAAAAATTCAAAACTTTCTTTGAAGATGAAGCTTCAAGCCTTGCATTTGAGTTCCAAACTCTTGGGTGAGTTTCTCTATCACCTTCTTTTAACTCTTGAAGTGATAGCTTGCTTGAAATTTAGCAACAAAATTTCCAAGGGAGAGAGGAGAGCTCACAGTTTTGTGAAGAAAAGAGAAGAGAGAAGATGGTGAATAGTGAAATGTGTGTTGTTATGTGTGTTTAATAATCCAATTACTATTCCAACTACTTACATCACAAATAGTGACAAGTTGATGTAAGTTGTGGGTCCCACCCACTTAAATTCCAAATCTAGTTGGCTTACACAACACACTTTAGGCCTGGTTCGTTTAATTCGACTAAACGAATTTTCCGTCGCTACGTAATTAAATCCAATTTTAATTAAATAATAATGCCTCACAAAATTATTACGAAAGTCGCTTTCGAATTAATTCCAAATTAATTCGTTCGCTTGAATTAAAATCCAATTTTAATTTCGTATTGAAATCCAATTTCAATTAATATATCTGATATATTATTTTAGCCCAATAAATAAATTTAATAGTAAAATCCAATTTAACAATTAAATTTATTTTTCCGATTAATTCCAAATTAATCGCGCTCTCTCTTCTAGATGAATTTAATCCCAGACAAAATTCTTACCGTAATTAATCCCAGATTAATTTTCTCTCTCATAATTAATCTTAAATTAATTATGTTCGAGTCAAATGTCATCGGTGAATCTTTGGGAAGCGACCCAAGAGATTCCTGGATATGTTGGCAGTAAATGCGATTGTCGGACTATCCGACTCGTGCGTACCCAGTACCATGTTATTACCGATTTACAAGACATGGTTGGCTTCTAGCAAAGCATCGTGCCTACCCAATTCTCCAGAAATATATTCAATATGGAATATATATAATCTGTATCAAGCGTAGTGTAGGCATTGCATTTTCGCATGTGAAACCCGATGATGAGTCTCAATTGGAGGCACTATCTTTTTAGCTAAGGATATTGCGGGAAACGGAGGTCGGAAGGGGAAATTCAGAATAAGTATGTCATCAAGTTCATTCCACAAGTTCACTGTCTTCGTTGGTGCTGCGTTCGTTCCTCCGTTCGAACCTCGTGCAGATTGCGGACGTTCGTGCCGCGTGCGAGGAGGCGTTCGAACGGAGCCGGTAATTCTGGTTTTGCTGCTAGCCTCACACCCCAGCCCATTTGGCCCCCCAAAGCCCATAAAACACATCCCAAATTAAATAAATAAATATTAAACATTAAATAAAATATTTAAATCATTTACCAATTAAATAAAACATAAAATAAAATCTTGCCTAACTTAAATAAATCAAATATATTATATACTAAAACTAAAAATAAGATTTGCCTAATTAAAATCAATCCTAACCAATTAAAACCAATCAAATATTTGACTTCCTAATTCAATAAGATATACACCAATTTAAATTAGTTGACTTCCTAAATTAAAATATTTTGTCCCCCCTCAATCTTGTATATGCCTTTCCCATCTCTCCTTATTTGGAAACCAAATCTCTTCCTTGTGAGACAAGGTGAAGCCCTAGCCATTCTCTATATAAACAACCCCTAACCTAGCCATCCCCCCTCTCCAATCTCTCTAGCTCATACACACAATTCACACAAGAATTATAGCAAGAAATCCTAGACATCACAAGCATATCACTCCCTTGATCCTCACCCTCACACCACCGAAAATCACACCAAAACAATCCCAGTGGAGTCGCCAGACTGTAGGACACAGGACCTGGGCGACGCATGTTCTAGGCTCGCGGCCTAGTTGGGAAATACTAAATAATATGGAGTCGCCACCCGGTGTGAACCGGGACAAAGATTTAAGGCCGCACTCACCCCTCGCAAGGGAAGACCTCAAACCGTTGGGTTCGGAATGGTCCCTTACTCATGTCACTTGTAATGAAAGGATTTATGTAATAATTTAATCAAGCTTAAGTAACACTTATTTCCAAGAGTATCATGCTTCTAAATTCTCATATGCAAAATGAAACTTATGCACACATTTCACATATATCTCATATCTAAAATCGCATGCTTAACATATATCAAAATAGCAACGGACATACAACTTTATTTGCATATTACATTCAAGAAAACACAAGCACACATATTAACCATACAAACATACATATGGGCACTTTTCCAAGTGGTACGTGGAATTGTATCCCAAGTACAGACCGCACTACCGTCCATTCGGAATCGGCTACGGAATTTACGTCTGAGTTTCCATCTGATATACCACAAGAAATAATACTCAAATGTTATCACGACACAAGCATATGAATTGTAATTCATTAACATAGTTGTATTCATACATGTGGGGATAGCTACTAGGAAAACTATGCATGAAATCTAATGAAGATGACTCGATTCAGTGGGTGCGCGTTCGAACGGTAAACAGAACGCGCACCCACTGAATCGAGTCATCTTCATTAGATTTCATGCATAGTTTTCCTAGTAGCTATCCCCACATGTATGAATACAACTATGTTAATGAATTACAATTCATATGCTTGTGTCGTGATAACATTTGAGTATTATTTCTTGTGGTATATCGGATGGAAACTCAGACGTAAATTCCGTAGCCGATTCCGAATGGACGGTAGTGCGGTCTGTACTTGGGATACAATTCCACGTACCACTTGGAAAAGTGCCCATATGTATGTTTGTATGGTTAATATGTGTGCTTGTGTTTTCTTGAATGTAATATGCAAATAAAGTTGTATGTCCGTTGCTATTTTGATATATGTTAAGCATGCGATTTTAGATATGAGATATATGTGAAATGTGTGCATAAGTTTCATTTTGCATATGAGAATTTAGAAGCATGATACTCTTGGAAATAAGTGTTACTTAAGCTTGATTAAATTATTACATAAATCCTTTCATTATAAGTGACATGAGTAAGGGACCATTCCGAACCCAACGGTTTGAGGTCTTCCCTTGCGAGGGGTGAGTGCGGCCTTAAATCTTTGTCCCGGTTCACACCGGGTGGCGACTCCATATTATTTAGTATTTCCCAACTAGGCCGCGAGCCTAGAACATGCGTCGCCCAGGTCCTGTGTCCTACACGTAGTATACAATGTATTGCGTGTTATGATCCAGTATCTGATGTCACATGTTAGGCCTAGGGCTGGAATTGTGTATGCCTCGTACGAAGCATATATCGGATCACTAGCAACTAATCTCTGTAATTGGATAATCATGACCTAGTCATACTATCCCGATAGCTATAACATTTAAGAGTACTAGTTTTATATCCCTGCGTGATCATCATCTCCATATGACTGAAGTGATACTTCCATCTTAACATCACACCCAATACATTACGATTCTCAGTATACCTAGAAGAGACGTACACAGAACCTGTTAAAGCTTCGGACGATCAAAACCAAAGTATATTGATTATCGCAAGTATTAGCGATGCAAATCTCAGGTTAAGACCATATACACCTACCCTGATTTGGATTCCTGATGTGATCCAGAATGAGCTCTGTTTGTTGGGCCAAATTAACTTGAAGTTGTCGGTAATTGCATGGCTTGGTCAAATTGGTGTATTTGGGGCATTTTGGTGAATTTGGCAGATCCTTGGGTTCTGGAGTTTGGTCCATGCATGAGACTTTATGTGAAGGCTTTATTATGTCTAAAGCAATATTGGAATGGGTCTTGGACGTGTATAGGCTGCCTTGATTGATTTTGGGATTTATTTCCGAATGGTGCATTAGTAGTGGTGGGATTTGCACAGTCTTCGTATTTTGGACATAACTTCCTCGTCCGATATCCAATTATGGTGATTTAAGTTGAATTGGAAATAAAACTCGTAGCTCTACAACTTTGAAGTTTTCATCAAAGTACAGTTCGAATTCCTTCATGGTCTAAATGAGGACGCAAGATATCTCTATAGTTTTTATATTTTATATTTTTTTAAGTTATGTGTTGTTTAGTGTTGGGCTGAACATTAATTAAATTAAAAAGCCCATGAACAAAATTTTCAAGTTATTTATGTGTTATTGGGTTTATTTTATTAGGGTTTTATAATATTTGGGTAGAATTAGGGTTAGCCCCTATTTAAAGGGGCATTATTCATTGTAAGTGATAATTAACTAAGAATATATCTTTTTACAAAACAAAGTGACTTGTGTCATCTTGAGGGAGTGGATTCTTCATTGGTTCTACGGAACAAAAGCTTATCAACGTGTGGCAAGCGTTTTGGCGCTGTATCGCTGTTCAGGATTCTCCAAAGAAATAAAGAATGGTTCTTAAGGGCAAGGTTCCTTGGGGGATGGACTTGATCTTGGAAGGATTTTGTTCTTACAAAAATCAAGATTCACGGTTCTTGGGGCTTAAAACACGTGAAGGGGTTTGCTTGGCTTTCTTCCAGACAGGTTTTTATCATTTGATATCAGGAGCTCATGGTTCCAAGGTCAAGATTTTCTCTATCTTTATCGTTTTATGATGTCTTCATATTCTTTTTTTTCCTCATGTTTTTTGGTCTCTTCTCATTTCAATTTTTTTTTATTATTATTTCCTTTGTGTTTTTCATGTTTATGACTGAATCTTGGATGTTATTATAATGTTCTTGCATGATAATAGCATATAGGATTCAATTCTTGGAGTTTTTGAGTCAATTAAGGTCGAATTTATCTGTAATTTTCGGATCAGTTCGGTCAGAACTTTTCAGCTGCGCATTGATTTTAAAACGGCTGTAACTTTTGATCTAAAAGGAGTTACGAGACCCATAATATATCGATTTATAAGTACTCGAGGAGAGGAATTCGTTAGTGGTAGTCCACACTCTGTCCATTTAATTTTTGAGTCTCAAAATATCTTTCAAACAATAGTTACGAATTCTGTCCAGTTTCAGTTCAGTTTGTGTTCTTGTTTTACTTTTGGTGTTTTTTTTAGTCATTTTCTTTGTGTTTGTTTTCATATTTTCTTAGTGATTCTTTTGAGTCTTTCCTCATTATTGGTTTCTTTCAAATAAGGGGTTGATATATATAAATAATTTGATGGACAAAAGAGTATTTATCTTTCGCACGAGATGCTTTATCAATAGTAAAGTGTGTAGTATGATTATTAATAGAGGGAATCACACAAATTTAGCTAGTACTACCCTTTTGGAAAAATTGGGATTACCATTGATACCTATTGATAGACCTTATAAGTAGATGAGTGATTTTGGAGAGTTCGAGGTTGCTAAGCAGGTTGTGGTAAATTTTGCAATTGGGAAGTATGTTGACCAAGTAGTTTGTGACGTGGTTCCTATGTGTCATACACATATTTTATTGGGTAAGCCTTGGTATAAATTCAATAAAGTAGTTTATGATATGGATAAGAATATGTACAAATTTAGGTATAATGGAAAAATTATCAAGCTTGCTCCTTTAACCCTACAAGAGGTCTATAACGAAGAGTTGTACATGCAGAGGAGTGAAGAAGAGTGGGCTAAAAAGAAAAGTGTGATTGCAGAGTTTGGAATGTTACTAGGAGAGCTTCCAGAATTGATAGAGAAAAATACATTAGCAAAATGTGAGTTAAAGAAGGATATGAGCGTAGCCTTGAGTAATGAAATGAAACATGTTGATGTTTCAATAAATAAGAGTGAGGTGGTTGATGGTGTCGATGATAGTGATGATATTGATGTGCGTGATAACATTAGTGATCATGATTTGGTTGTTCATGATGGCAATGAGCTGCTTGACGTTACTGTTAAGGGTGAATATCATATGGAGCAATCTGATATTGGTTGTGAGGACATGTGGACAAAAACTCATTCATTGGCTTTATTGACTTTTGCTCACCTTAACCATTTTTTCCATGTGATTTTATTTTATTCCAGGATTCTCGTCACATTGATCATGTCATTTTTATCTATGACCCGGGTTCGGATTCGAGGTCGAATCCTTTTCAAGAGAAGGAGAATGATGTGATCCAGAATGAGCTCTGTTTGTTGGGCCAAGTTAACTTGAAGTTGTGGCTGACTGCATGGCTTGGTCAAATTGGTGTATTTGGGCCATTTTGGTGGATTTGGAAGATTCCTTGCGTTCTGGAGTTTGGTCGATGCATGAGACTTTATGTGAAGGCTTTATTATGTCTAAAGAAATATTGGAATGAGTCTTGGATGTGCATGTTGGGTTCCTAGAACATGCCAAGGATCTTCTAAGTCATGATTCGTGTGAATACTAAAAGAAGTTTGCAGAATTAAACTTACATTGATTGGCTTTATAGATGTGGTTCAAAATTTTTTGAATCCTTTGTATGAATGTTGAGCTCTAAGCTTCCAAAGTGTGTTCCAAACTATTGGGATTGGTTTCCCTAACACCTTGAATGACTCATTTTTGTGCTAGCAATGAAGAAAATTTTCTAAGGGGAGAGGGAGAAGTTTCAGAAATTGGTGAGAGGGAGAGTGAGATGTGTTTTTGATTTTCCAAAATTCAAATTACCAAATACCAAATGTCAAAATTTGGTATTAGTCTTTCACACATCAAATAAAATAATGCTTGTGTGATTTACAAGCCATCAACAAACCACCAAGTTCAATCAACCAAAAGCTAAATAAAGTTGACTAGTGATGTGACTTGGTGGGCCCCACTTTAAATTCAAAATTCGAGTGGGACCACTAAACACATTTCGGGCTCGGGTTCGTTAATTCCGAATTAACGAATTTTCCATTGCGACATAATTAAATCTAATTTAATTAAATAATAATGCCTTGCAAAATTATTACGAAAGTCGCTCGCGAATTAATTCTAAATTAATTTGTTCGCCCGAATTAAAATCCAATTTTAATTCCACGTTGAAATCTAATTTCAATTAATATATCGAATATATTATTTAATCGATTAATTCCAAATTAATCATTCTCTCTTACTAATCGAATTTTATCCCAGATAAATTCTTGCCGCAATTAATCCTAGATTAATTTTCTCTCTCTCACAATTAATCCCAGATTAATTATGTTCGAGTCAAACGTCATCGGTGATTCTTTGGGAAGCGGCCCATGAGATCCTGGATATGTTGGCAGTAAATCTGGTCATCGGACTATCCGAACACGTGCGTACCCGGTACCATGTTCTTACCGATTTACAAGAAATGGTTGGCTTCTAGCAAAGCACCGTGCCTACCCAATTCTCCAGAAATATTCTTTTAAGGAATACATAATCTATACCAGGCGTAGTATACTAAGTATTGCGTATTACGATCCAGTATCGGAAGTCACATGTTAGGCCTGGGGCTGGAATTGTGTCTGCTTCGTACGAAGCATATATCGGATCACTAGAAAATAGTCTCTTAAATCGGATAATCATGACCTTGTCATATTATCCCGATAGTTGCAACATATTAGAGTACCAGTTATGTATCCATGCGTGATCATCATCTCCATATGACTGAAGTGATACCCTGATTCGGATTCCCATAGACACGTAGTCATACTACCAATGGGATTCCGAGGGGCTATCCATAGCAAAACTGTTTCCGTACCATCGGTAAACAGAACCTCCTATTACACTTGCATGAGTATCTAATACCCAAATATATGAGAACTATGCCATTACGCTTCCATAACGCGCACAAGTGTAACACTAGTCTATTCCGCATTATCGATGTCCAGTCTCGATAATACTACGACTATGGATATTTAATAATTAAACTTTTAGTGGATTGATAATGTCTCATATCTTATTAATCCGAAACTAATCATAAGGACTTTTATCATTTATATATTCAAGTAATCTAATTAAAAAATGATAAAATGGAAATTTCCTTTGTCACGTAATTAATTTGTACAAAAACGACAATGTCTTTTACAAATAGTGATGCTATGCGTCATAATTGTCCAACAGTGCATGGGCTGCCTTGATTGATTTTGGGCTTTATTTCTGAATGATGCATTAGCAGTGGTGGGATTTGCACAGTCTTCGTAATTTAGACATAAATTTCTTGTCCGATATCTGATTTTGGTGATTCAAGTTGCATTGGAAAGAGAACTCGTAGTTCTACAACTTTGAAGTTTTCATCAAAGTCCAGTTCGGAATCCTTCATGGTCGAAATGAGGACGCAAGATATCTCTATAGTTTTTATATTTTATATTTTTTTAAGTTATGTGTTGTTTAGTGTTGGGCTGAACATTAATTAAATTAAAAAGCCCATGAACAAAATTTTCAAATATTTTATGTGTTATTGGGTTTATTGTATTATGATTTTATTATATTTGGGTAGAATTAGTGATAGCCACCTATTTAAAGGGGCATTATTCATTATAAGTGATAATTAACTAAGAATATATCTTTTTACAAAACAAAGTGACTTGTGTCATCTTGAGGGAGTGGATTCTTCCTTGGTTCTACGGAACAAAAGCTTATCAATGTGTGGCAAGCGTTGTGGCACTGTATCACATTAAACAACCACAATTTTGTATCATTTAACATGTTCACATCAATTCCCATAATAATTATATCACATATACATTTCACAATGAATTGAATGACATTGTTAATTTCCTTCTCGTAGACCCATGGTTCACCAATATTCATGATGAAGTCAAATAATTTGATCGCATCATAGAATCATATGTTCCATTTTCTGTAATCTCGTTTAAATCCAAATATGGATCTATGCAATTTACCATCTCTATAACTATCTGAAACAAGCCATGCAAATTGTTGCATATACATGGTCTCCTCAATGAAACATTAAGGACAGATATCTAAACATCCATTTTCCATATCTAATAGTCATAATAAGCTATTATAGCAAGTATTATCTGTTTTTGGATTTGATGGTTCCAAACTATCTTCCATAATTGATATCTAATATCATTTCATCGTAGATTCTAGGATTATCCTTTTATATCTATTCTTCTATCACGAATGATTTAAAATTATTATTTAGATAGAAAGAAGTATTTATGCGAAAAATGTTTTATCCTAGAGAATCTACGAAGAATTTGGCCTATATAATGTTGAGTATCATATCAAAATTATTGATATGTATGAACAAATTCATTAATATCAATAGGCTCATCCATCTGACATTTGATTAATATGAAACTTTCCAGATTTGCATTCAGCTCATCAGGTTAAACAATTTTAACAAAAACTGGACATTTCCAAGACTTCAACTGATTAAAGTTTAGGATGTTTCTCATACCATATCTAATATGAAGTTCTGGGAATTACTTGGATGGAGTCCTATTCAAGATATTTATTACGGTATTGAGAGTAAGTTCACCAAGCTCATTATAAATTATACCTTATCAAGTAAAGTATAATTTCTCATCTGATACACCATTACTTTGATGTGTACAAGAAAGAGTGAATTTGAGAAAATATATTGTTAATCATAAAGAAATCTAGAAAATATATTGTTAATTTCTCCTTTCTGATATACCATTACTTTATATTCTTTATTGTTTGTTTCTCTATTTATGTTCTGAATCGTTTGAACATTTCAAGTGATTCAGATTTGTACTTCAACAAGTACACATAACCATACCGTCATCCGTATAGGTTATGAAGTATGAGAAACTATGTCTAACCATTTCATCAAATGGCCCACATACATCTATGTTGATCAATTCAAGGATTTCATTGGTTATAACCTTTGAAAATCAAATGGCGATTTGGTCATCTTACACCAGAGACATGATTCTCAAGTTGGGTAAGGTTCAGAACTCAATGGACTTAAAGTCCACTCATACCCATTTTTTAATATGCTTTCTCCAATATGACCTCATCTATAAAGTCAAATAATTTTTTGAACTTGTTGGATTTTTAAATCATTTGTTATTAGCAGTATTTATCATGTTTATTTCTAGGACAAATAAACAATTTATATTTAGACTTGTGCCAATCTATTCATTTCATAAATGAATAAAATATTTTTATATATCAAAAGTGAAAATGTAATGAAGTTTACACGTTTGATTAATGGATAAAATATTTTTGTTGCTTGTATCAATATACAATACCTTATACAATACAAATATAGCCCGAAGGCCAAACGAGTCGTTTAGTCCCTGAAAGTGTAGCAACTAATCTTGCTACATTAGGTATCTTCTTAAGTTATAGAACCATCCTTAAGTAACTAATTACTATGAAGATTCTGTAACATCATATAATATGTTAAGCGACTTCTAAATCTACATTTCAGAATCTGAAATAACATTTAATTTGGTTCCATAACATGACACAAAAATATACATTACGGTTGATTTGATCTCAAGCTCTCAAGGTACAGAGGACAGTTCAACGTTCTTTGAGTGAGCTTATTGCAAAAATGACATTAATCTTTGCATGATTTTTTGACACCCTATTATGGCCTTGGTCCTTTTGAATTCTCTATGAGATATCTCATTTAGGTTAACACCCAAAGGAATTCTTACCTTTGATATTTTACTAGGAGACAGCGCATAAATAACTATCTAAATTATTTCCTCATAAGTTCTATTATAGAAGAATACTATGTCTTTTACATTCCAGAGAAAGTTCGTTCATGTTTTAGTCAAACTAAAATGTTCAAGAACTATTTCAAAACTTTTAAGAAAAAGATATTCAGAAATGATTATGTGTGCAGACCTATCAAGGATTCAACCAATAATTTAGTAGTTCAGGACTATCATGAAATCATCTAAATATTAAAATTTTCTCATATAAATGAGTAATGAATGAAAAGCATCAGACTATTTATATATTAGTCCTAATAACTAGGTCCATTGGATAATGGATGTTAATTATTTCTAAAGAGGGTTAGAGATTTATTTTATAGTTGATGTATCACTTATGAGTTTCTATCGTTTGTGTACTTTTTCAAAAAAAAAAAAGGAATACATCAATATATGTCATTATAAATAACACACCATTCAGTTTTGGACTTTAATATGAACCACGCTCCCACTACTTTATTCAAATCCTATACTCCGGGATATGACAACATGTAATCTCATTACATATTTGATTGCGATCAAATTCTTATTAACTTATGAAACCTCACCAGACAGTTGTTGGCCCATAAGCCCAACAAGTTAGAAATACATTTCTTATTTGTAATAAATTACAAAGCTTAATCAATCAACCTATAGATTTAGACATTTCACCTAACAGTTGTTGGTGCTTCGATCTATTTAGGCTAGACCTAATACTTTTTCTTATACAGAAACGGGTCAAATAGACCACAATACCCACAAAGGTCCCTCACTTGACATTTGTTGGATTGTCCTACAGAAATACCGATAATCCATTGACTATATTGGAATAAGGTTGAAGCCTAATATTAATAATGGGAAATTTAAAATTTTAGGTCTCGTCTAATTATACATCAGAATGCATAATTATTATTAGTGATGGTATTTAAATTCTTATATCAATTTAATGATATCTTTTTAAAACAATTACTATTTTGATCTATATCAATTTTAATAAACTAACTATTTTAACTTTTTAATAGGGGTGTCAAAATGAATAAACGAATCGAATTTGTGACGAATACTAAACGAATCGAATCAAAATATACTAAATTCGAATTCGATTCGTTTATTAAACGAATCATGATATTAGGATTCGGATTCGATTCATTTAATAAATGAATATAAGTATTCGATTCGTTTATTCGTTTATACAAATTAAATAAATCGAATCAAATTTTGTATTCGTTTAATAAATGAATATTCTTATTCGATTCGTTTATTCATTTACACAAAATTAAACGAATATTCATTTATTCGTTTTATAAACGAATATTCGTATTCGTATTCGATTTGATTATTCATTTAATCAAACTCAACTAATATAAATACAAAATTATCAGCTTAATAATAATTAAATCCATTACAAATTTCAAATTATAAATCCTTAACATAATAATAATTAAAATCTTCAAAGAATACAAACATTTTATCATTATCATCAAGAAAAATGAATTTGTAAAAAAATAAAATTTTATTATTGTGTTAATTTTTTTAAAAGCATTTTTGAAAATAGAGTTTAGAGAAAAAATTTCATTCAAAAGACAGACACATAAGCATTCATTCATTCAAAAGGAGAAAAATCAAGAAATACACTAAATCCCAATTTGAAATTACCATCAAATTTTATTCATTCATCCACAATTGTTCGCAAACATCACTGTGACACACAAAAATAATCAACAATAACAAGATATACAAATAGAAAATCATTCACGCAATCTCGTAGACATTATAATGTGACTACTTATATAATAAACACATATCAAAATCGTTCTTAAATTTCAACTCTTAACTAAATGGAGAATACTACAAATCGGACTCTAATCATCACATTGTATCAACTAAATGCAAATAAAAAGTGAGACGCAAGACGAGTTGAGACTTCAGAGAGGGTTGAGAGTGAGAGGCGGCTGATTTGAGAGATGGCTGAAATAAATTTTAGGTTAAGTTGAGAAAGAGGAGGTGAGGCAATTTCAGAGAGTATGGCTGAGAGTGAGAGGCGGCTACAAAGGTTTAGTGTGAGTTATATAGTTACTTTTTAGGTTATAAGTAGTTAATTAATTAACTAACCTTCTTGTTAAAAACTTTTGATCAAAAATTTTAAGGGTAAGTTTGTAATATAATTAAACGGATAATAATCGAATTTGATTCGGATTCGATTCGTTTATGATTCGTTTAATAAATGAATTCTAAACGAATTGATAAGCTCAAATTCAGATTCGATTCGTTTATTAAATGAATCGAATCGAATTGACTCATTTATTAAACGAATCCATATTTCCAAACCTATATTCGCTTTAAAGCGAATAAAATCGAACGAATAAACGAATTCTGATCCAAATTGCCACCCATACTTTTTAATGAGGCAACTTTAATTGATTCGAAACCAATTCTAGTTAAATTATGTTCATATAATTACTCCCACTAGAATTCTTGTAATTCTAGATTTAATCAAATTATTTAGAATCGATAATTCTTTAATTTAATTAAAACGTAGCAATTAATTTAAGTTTGATCGGAACAGGTCCAAGCCCGAAAAGATTAATTTCAATAAATTCAATTTTTCAGAAACTTAAAATAATCAAAATAATTAATTAAAGAGAGTTGAGAATTTTATCATTTTTAAAAATTTATATTTTGGGGAAATTATGAAAATATCCTTGATATAGACCGATTATGATTATCGTTTATGCGTTTTTGAAATCTACGTAAAAAATAGTTAAAAGATAGACCCAAAGTTCAAAAATCGAGTGGGAGCGCGTCGTGCGTGCATGAAAATTTAAGGGTGGCAACGGGTCTGGCCGGACCCGGGCTTTGACAAGCCCGACCAACAAAAAAAACGCCCGGGCGCTGGAAAAGTCCGGCCCGGCCCGACTCAGGCCGGGCTCGGGCCCGGGCTTTTTTTGGGCCCGAATTTTAAAAAAAAATTAAAAAAAATTAAAAATATATAAATATAAAGTACATTTACACTATATACAAAAACAAATTATAAATAAATCACAAGTTTCATTGATAAATTAACAATTTAAATGCTAAAAATAAATAAAAAATATATATATATATTTATGTATTTTTTTTTTGGCCCGGCCCGGGCTTTTTCCACCCCAGGCTTGCCGGACCGGGCCGGACTTTGGGCTTTTCTGCCACCCCTACATGTGGGCATCAGGCAACGCTGTCCAGCGTGCATGTGTGGCATACACAGCACGCGCGCGGGCAGCACGCTTCATCGGTGCGGCCGCTAGCGAGCTGCGTCAGACAGTCCCCAATATGCCTTGTTGCCGAGAGTTCATTGAAAATTACAGGAAATGTCATTGAAGCCAAATTCAATTTTTTTTAACACTTTAAACACATCCAAAAACTCATCCATTAATTTTTAATTAATAGTGAAACATCAATAAATATATTTATGCATAAAAACATACAACACATTTTAATGATATTATGTATTTTTACATTAAAATACGTCATTTTTATCATGCTCGCGCATGTTCATCATTATGAAAAAAAAAAAAAAACACATCTAATAACCATTATTACCATCTATATGATCATGTATTGACATTTTCTATCATAAATTTAATTTACATGATATTTTTACAGTATTAACTAATAATATCAATAGAGCATATAAAGCTTGGAATACTCATTATTCAACAACTAATAATCAAACAACTCTCAAATATTAATTAATTAACATAAATTAACACACACATATATCACTTTAAAAACCATAGAGATGGTCATGGCTCTGATGTTGTAAATTCCTCAAATTCATTAAATATGATATGTATATGTATAGGTAGATCATTGGGATTTTCAAGGGGTGTATGTGAGGTTGCAATCCTTGGAGGGTTGCAACCCACCCCAAGGGGTGCTCTATTGGCACCCCTCCATGCCTTAAAAAAGAAGGCCTTTATTCCAAATGAAAGAGAGAGAACATATACAGAATATCTAACCAAATTCAAGGCATTGTGTTTTCCTTGTTTTGAAAGAGATATCCACCATTGAATCCGAGTTCGCATACTTGTTAAGGAGTGCTCCTTGAACAAGAAGTATCCAAGTTATCCTGGGAGAACGTTGGCAATTTGAATCCGTAAAGCACCTGTGACGGGGCCAATAAGTTCTTAATGACAGAGAGATCTCGACTTGGATTGAATCTGTAAACTTGATTTCCAGGTTTGTCTTGAAGTTTTTCTGGTATTAGGATTTTTGCATCTAGATCTACATTTGGTTGTTGATCTGTTTGATTTGCATGTTATATTACTGTTTAATGACACAATACTTCCAACAATCTTAAGAACTTATTGCTCTGGTGTTATTAGGTAGTAATTCGCATGTTAGGGTTTGTATATTTTCTGTAAAATACGAACTGTGCATGAAAAAACCGTAGGGTGTTCGAACGCCCGACGCACGCGAAGGCAAAAATCTGAAAATTCGTAAGAACGTTCTAACGCGTCTTCAAACGCAACTCGAACGCAAGCCTTCTACCTTAGAACGTTCGAACGCGTACTGAACGCTATACGAACGTGAACTCTCTGAATCATTCTGTTCGAACGCGTTATCAACGCAACACGAACGTGAACTCTCTGGAAACACTTCGTTCGAACGCGTTATCAAACGCAACATGAACGCACACACACTGGACAGTCTCGTTCGAACGTAGATACGAACGTGACACTAACGATTTTGTCCTGGAATTATCATAAAAGCAAACTTTATTTAATTTTAACTTGGTTAGTCATATACTGTAAACACATTATCTTGGTAGTATAGATTTAAGTTATTATTAAATTGTTCAATTATCACAAGCATTCACATAGTGATAAAGTTGAAATTGATTGTTGTTGCATAATTGGTTGAGAATTTAAAGTGTAATTTTGCACAAGTAATTCCATCCAATCTTAATTGACATATATATATCTACACTTATCGTATTAATTGTGTTATTGGAAAAGTGTAAATCTGGGTTTTGAATTGCTAAAAGATCCTATTGGAAAAGGTGTTTGAAGAATATTCGTTCATTCATTTTCCTTAAGTATCTTTAGTTGAAATTCAAGGACTTGTGTTTATTGGAACTTTCGTCCATTAGAACAACAAGTGACTACCTAGTACATCACTTTGAACGAGATCATTCGTTGATCGTTGTGCAATTTTTCTTTCGTAGACTGATTGAACCTTGTTGTTTTCCAGTTACAAATGGCTAGCGGAAATATCACGGTACCGGTCTCTCACGGAGAAAAGCCGGAGAAATTTGGTGGGGCAAATTTCAAACAGTGGCAGAGAAAATGTTGTTCTACCTGACAACTCTCCAGTTGGCTAAATTCCTCAAAGATCCTCCGGGTCTTGTGGAGGGTGAATCTGAATTGGCCAAGGAAGAGCGAGAACAGACTTGGATGTCTGGAGACTTCTTATGCAAGAACTACCTTTTGGGTGGTATTGACAATACCCTGTACAACGTGTACCAAGGCATGACTTCTGCGAAGGTTCTCTGGGAATCTCTCGAGAAAAGTAAAAAACCGAAGATGCCGGACAAAAGAAATTTGTCGTGGGTAGGTTCCTGGACTACAAGATGGTAGATTCAAGGACGGTGATGTCTCAGTTGGGTGAACTGCTATTGATCATTCATGAAATACTGGATGAGGGAATGAAACTCTGTGAGATGTTTCAAGTTGCCGCTATAATTGAAAAGTTGCCTCATCATAAAAGGACTTCATGGGCTATCTGCAACACAGAAAGAAGCAGATGAGCCTTGAAGACCTTGGAGTTTGATTGAGAATCGAACATGACAACATGATGTCCGAGAAGGCCAGCTACAAGACTATGGAGTCTAAGGCCAACATCTTTAAGGATGTAAAGGGTAGCAAGAAAAGAAAGAACAGTGAAGCTGATTCTTCCCAAGCGAACAAGAAGTTCAATGGGAAGTGCTACAACTGTGAAAAGAGCGGTCATATGACAAAGGACTGCAGAAACAAGATATCTCAGGACAATGGCAGGAAAAATGAGGCCTATGTCGCTGAAGATGAGCAGTTAACTGATGAGATTTCAGAAATGAATCTCTCAGCAATGGTAACTGAAGCCAACTTGGTTGGGAATCCGAGAGAATGATGGGTAGACACTAGGGCTACTCGTCATATCTGTGCTGATAGCAAGATGTTTTCCTCGTATCAGAAAGGTCGATGGCGGCGATCATCTGACAATGGGAAACTCGTCTACCTCTAGAGTGGTTGGACAAGGCACAATGGTTCTGAAAATGATATCCGGAACGGAGCTTACATATGAGAATGTTTGCATGTTCCAGATATTCTGAAGAACTCGGTCTCGGGTTTGTATTTGTTTCTGACAAGATTGTATTGACCGAAAATGATATCTATGTATGAAAAGGATACCTCGCTGAGGGCCTTTTCAATGACTGTCAATTGTGCTATTAATAAAGCTGAAACTTCTGCTTATATTATTGAGTCACAAAATGTATGGCATGAGAGGTTAGGACATGTTAATTATGATACAATGCGTACATTAATTAACATGAACCTTATACCTAAATTTTCATTGATAGCCAACATGAGTGTGAGGCATGTGTTGAAGCAAAAATACATAGAACATCATAGAACGAAGTTCTGAACCCTTGGAACTTGTACACACTGACGTGTGTGACATGAATATTGTGCAAATAAGAGGCGGTAAAAAGTACTTTGTCACTTTTATCGATGAAAGCACAAGATTCTGTTAAGTGTATTTGCTGAGGAGCAAAGCTGAAGCTATTGAGAGCTTTATACACTGAGAACGAAGTTGCAAATCAACTTGGCAAGTAAATCAAAAGAATCAGAAGTGATAGTGGTGGTGAATATGTTTCATCATTCGGTGAATATTGTTCTGTGCACAGAATTATTCACGAAACCACTGCTCCTTATTCTCCTCAATGGGATTGCTGAGTGCAAAAACCGAACGTTGAAGGAATTGATGAATGCCATGTTGACTAGTTCTGGCTTACCTCAGAACTTGTGGGGGGAAAGCCCTGCTTTCCGCGAACTACGTTCTGAATAAGCTTCCTCACAGGAGATTAGACAAGACACCATATGAGTTGTGGAAAGGTTATGTACCTTCCTACAAATATCTGAAAATGTGGGGGTGTCTTGCCAATTGCCAAGGTGATGGTTCCTAAACCTAAGAAGGTGGAATAGGACCCAAAACTGTTGACTGTATATTCATCGAGATATACTTGCAACAGTAATGCATATCGATTCTTGGCACACAAGTATGAGATTCCTGACATCAATCCAAATGTGATGATTGAGTCAAAGAATGCAATATTTTTTGAAGAGACATTTCCTTGTAAGGAAAGACAAAGAAGAGAGTCTCAAAAAGATCTGTTGATACTGTCAAGGACAGTGATCAAGTTGACCAAGAGTCAGATCCGATTTTCTGACATATTTGTTAGAAAATGAGCCTCAAAGCTATAAAGAAGCAATGTCTTCTTTGGAGGCACCTCTGTGGAAAGAGGCGATTATCAGTGAGATTGATTCAATCCTACAGAACCATACTTGGGAGTTGGTTGATCTTCCTCCAGGTTGTAAGCCACTGGGCTACAAATGGAAAGATGAAAATGGATGGATCAATAGATAAGTACAAGGCGAGGTTTGTCATAAAAGATTATAGACAGTAAGAAGGCCTTGTTTACTTTGACACTTATCCACCAGTGATTCGTATCACATCAGTAGAATGTTTATAGCCATAGCAGCTATATTTGGTCTTGAAATACATCAAAAGGATGTAAAGACGTTATTCTTGAATGGTGAATTGGATGAAGAGACTTACATGGAACAACCAGAAGGGTTTAATGTTCCTGGATAAGAACAGAAGGTGTGCAAACTTGTAAAATCCTTGTACGGATTAAAACAAGCACCTAGACAATGACGTGAGAACATTGACAAAGAGATGTTGTCAAGTGGGTTTAAAACCGATGAGTGTGATAAGTGTATATACGCCAAATCAACTCAAGAATGATATGTCGTTGTATGTCTCTATGTAGACGATATGCTGATAATTGGTAATAATCATGAGTTGATTCAGTTTACCAAGAAAGTGTTAACCAGCAAATTTGATATGAAAGATTTGGGAGTAGCTAACCTAACTCTTCCTATATCAAAGAATACTGGCTTAAGCATATCGCAATTAGAGTATTCAAGGATCATCAGAAGTCTGATGTATCTCACGAATTGCACACGAACTGATATCGCTCAAACTGTGAATAGGCTTAGCAGATATACTAGCAATCCAGGACATAACCACTGGAAAAGCCATAGTAAGTGTTTTGAGGTATAAGAAACTTCAAAATATGGGCTACATTACGAGAGATATCCTGCTGTTCTAGAGGGATACAGCGATGCTGGATATTTGATATAGTGGATTCCAAATCTACGGTTGGATTTGTTTTCACACTTGGTAATGCAGCCGTGTCATGGAAATCCTCGAGGCAAACATGTGTTGCCCAGTCTACTATGGAATCTGAGTTCATAGCATTAGAAAAAACAGCGGAAGAAGCAGAATGGCTTAGAAACTTCCTGGAGGATATTCCTAGTTGGGCCAAACCGGTGCCAACGATTAGCATACATTGTGAAAGCCAATCGGCTATTGGGAGAGCCCAAAATACAATGTATAATGGTAAGTCTCGACACATACGTCGGAGACATAATACCATACGTCAACTGCTCTCAAGTGGCATAATATCGATCGATTATGTCAGGTCGAAGGAAAACCTAGCGGATCCACTAACTAAAGGTTTACCTCGAGAGCAAGTTGAGAAGTCATCGAGGGGAATGGGCTTGAAGCCTATAATCTAAGAATTGTCACTGTGGAAACCCAACCTAGCTGACTGGAGATCCCAAGATCTAGGTTCAAAAGGGACAACAGAAACTTTGTGCAATTCAAAACAAGCACTGAAGAGTTTTGTACTCTTTCCCATTCCGATAATGACGCTGAGTGCTGTCTGTCATTGGTTAGGATAAGCTAAGGCTTTTAATGATCACTATATTAGGAGATGAGTCCTAATGGGGGTAAAGACAGATTACCTCTTCATAGTAGATCACCTATTTCAAGTAAGAAGTGAGGCCGCTTCCATGGGAACCTTTAAAGGCGGGTTACCCTAAAGTGCTTGATGAATCCGGGACCGTTGTTCAGGGCCGAAATGAACACAACCGTAGAACGGGAAAATGGTCGAATTAAAGCTGTGTGTTGGCAATTGTCTTGGTTTACACCAACGGCAGAACAGTTCAAGACTATGGGTCACTGGTTTGCCAAGTAAATCCGATTGTCATTCACTAGGAAAGGTTCAAGGCGAAAGCTACCTATTTCGATGCAGCTTTAGCTCACGGTATCTCTCTCACGTGCCTGAATGAATATTTGAAGAATTGTGGGGGATTGTTGTAAATTCCTCAAATTCATTAAATATGATATGTATATGTATAGGTAGATCATTGGGATTTTCAAGGGGTGTATGGGAGGTTGCAATCCTTGGAGGGTTGCAACCCACCCCAAGGGGTGCCCTATTGGCACCCCTCCATGCCTTATAAAAGAAGGCCTTTATTCCAAATGAAAGAGAGAGAACATATACAGAATATCTAACCAAATTCAAGGCATTGTGTTTTCCTTGTTTTGAGAGAGAGATCCACCATTGAATCCGAGTTCGCATACTTGTTAAGGAGTGCTCCTTTAACAAGAAGTATCCAAGTTATCCTGGGAGAACGTTGGCAATTTGAATCCGTAGAGCACCTGTGACGGGGCCAATAAGTTCTTAATGACAGAGAGATCTCGACTTGGATTGAATCTGTAAACTTGATTTCCAGGTTTGTCTTGAAGTTTTTCTGGTATTAGGGTTTTTGCATCTAGATCTACTTTTGGTTGTTGATCTGTTTGATTTGCATGTTATATTACTGTTTAATGACACAATACTTCCAACATCTGATACCACTTTTAGCAAGGAAACGGTTTTCCCTTCCCATGATTACGATCGTCAAACGAATCGTGCGGAAAAAAGACTGTGGAGGATCATAACTGATCCTTATGGGTTTTAAAAACTTTTCTCTCAACACACGTACAAGAAACACATATATATGTAAATAAAAATAAAAATAAAAAAGTATAGTGTTTATACCTCCCATAAGCTTAATCCGGAAAGCGAACCGTCTTCAGCTACCAAATTCTCTCTAAAACCTCATTAATCCTAAATAAATACTAAACTTCCCTTAATTCTCTCTTATTTTGAGCTATCTTTTTTGAAGCTATTGGTAGAGAAAATCGCCTTAGGACGAACGAGTATATGAAAGAAGACGAAAAGGAAAGACGTATATCGCCCAAGGTTGAACGAGTCTATGAAGGACGAAAAGGAATGAAAAGGCTAAGGCATAGTCTCCCAGCAAACGAGGGACTATGAATGGAAAAGGAACGATCACCATAAGAACATGTATTTTGCAGTTGATCCCACGACCTGGTGGTTAGGCAGTAATCCCCACGATCCAGGTGCACAACTCCGCAGTTAAGTGCACGATCTAGCGGTTACATGCAAGCATGAAACGTTGGCGTCCTTGAACCAATGGAAGGAAAATTGCTCAAGCGGTTGGCCAGACTCTTCACTATAAAAGGTTCAGGCGTGGGAAGAAGCGAGAAAAAGGAAAAAATGAAGACTTATACCGAGCAATGTATTTTAATTTATTAGTTTGATAATTTGTAGAATTGTAATTTGTGTGCTTGTACCCCTTGGAGGTATTTTTGAAGAATCAAACACCCATTGCTGGGACTCTGTCTCGGGAGGTTTGGACCTTACATGCGCATAGATAAAAAATTATGCAAACAGTTTTTGGCGACCACAGTGGGAGCTTTGGTGAAAAAAGTGAAGATGCATCCGAAAAGAAATACTGAGACTGGCTCAAGTACAGAGGAATGGGGATTGGAGAAAACCAACCAGCCCCACATCCCAACGGTAGTAGGCCATTTTGAGGTTCTAGCAGAAGCAAGCCGATATGACACTATGCGGGAGTTCAGCCCTAACGTGATTCGTGCCTTGTTCGGCGAGTTCACCCAGGATTTTATCGAATAGGTTAGGCTTCAAAATGCTCACATCATAGGTAAGTTTACTTCGGCTAGTAATTCGCATTACGAAAACATGGCCAAACATCTTAGCTCATTAAATGAGTTAATGGCCAAATGTGTGAACATGGGGAAAACCCCACCATGGAATACACCTCCTCCTGCACCAAGTATTCAGGAGGCTGGTCCAAGAAATGGTCCTCCTCTACAAGGGACTACCGCCCCTACGGTACACCGAGGGGGAATAAATCTTGGAGGTATTGGCCCACATTTAGGACCAAACATGGTACAACATGAAGTAGTGTTTGTTAACGTCCTAGACATGCCAAGGATTTCTAAGAATGAATTGTGTGTGAATATTAAAGAAGTTTGCGGAAAAAACTTACAATGATCGGATATTGGATTTCAAAAATCTTTGAATGTAAATGAAGCTCCAAGCTTTGTTTGAGTGAATCCAATCCAAAGGTGAGTTTCCCTATCACCTTCTTTAACTCCAAATGTGCTAGCAAGCTTGAAATTTTGAAATAAAATTTCCAAGAGGGAGAGGGAGAGTCACGAAAATGTGAGGGAGGAAGAGAGAGTTTTGTGGTTTTTTTGTATTTTGTTTTCTAAAAACAATTACAATTACCAAAGTCAACTTACAAAAGTTGGTATATGTTTTTTCAAAAAAGCAAAAGGCAAAGTGTGTTGGAAAAGTTACCATAAAAGCTCCCAACCACTTCCATCAACTCGAATGACTAGTGATGTAAGTTGGTGGGCCCACACTTAAATTCAAAATTCAAGTTGGGTGAGACTACACACTTCGGGCTCGGGTTCGTTTAATCTAATTAAACGAATTTTCCGTTGCGACGTAATTAAATCCAATTTAATTAAATAATAATGCCTAGCAAAATTATTACGAAAGTCGCTTGCGAATTAATTCCAAATTAATTCGGTCGCCTGAATTAAAATCTAATTTTAATTCCGCTTTGAAATCTGATTTCAATTAATATATCCAATATATTATTTAATCGATTAATTCCAAATTAATAGCATTCTCTCTTCTATACGAATTTTATCCTAGATAAATTCTTGCCGAAATTAATCACAGATTAATTTTCTCTCTCTCATAATTAATCCCAGATTAATTCTGTTCGAGTCAAATGTCCTCGATGAATCATTGGGAAGTGACCCAAGAGATCCCTAGATATGTTGGCAGTAAATCCGGTTGTCGGACTATCCGAACACGTGCATACCTGGTACCACGTTCTTACCGATTTACAAGACATGGTTGGCTACTAGTAAAGCACTGTGCCTACCCAATTCTCCAGAAATATTCAACAAAGAATATAAAGTCTATATCAGGCATAGTATACTAAGTATTGCGTATTACGATCCAGTATCGGATGTCACATGCTAGGCCTGGGGCTGGAATTGTGTATGCCCCGTACGAAGTAATTATCGGATCACTAGAAACTAGTCTCTTTAATCGGATAATCATGACCTAGTCATACTATCCCGATAGCTGCAGCATATTAGAGTACTAGTTATGTATCCCTGCGTGATCATCTTCTCCATATGACTGAAGTGATACTTCTATCTTGACATCACACCCAATACACTATGATTCTCAGTAAACCCAGAATGGGCGTACACAGAACCTGTTAAAGCCCCGGACGACCAAAACCAAAGCGTACTGATTGTCGCAAGTATTAGTGATGCAAGTCTCAGGTTAAGACCACATACACCTACCCTGATTCGGATTCCCATAGACACATAGTCATACTACCAATGGGATTCCGAGGGGTCTATCCAGAGCGAAGTTGTTCCTGGTCCAACGGCTAACAGAACCTCCTATCACACTTACATAAGTATCCAATACTTAAATATATGAGAACTATGCCGTTAAGCTTCCATAACGCGCACAAGTGTAATACTAGCCTATTCCGCATTATCTATGTCCAGTCTCGATAATAATACGACTAGGGATATTTAATGATTAAACCTTTCGTGGATTAATATTGTCTCATATCTTATTAATCTGGTACTAATCATATGGATTTTTATCATTTATATATATCCAAGTAATCCAATTATAAAATGGTAAAAGAGCAATTTCCTTTGTCACATAGTTAATTTGTACCAAAACCACAATGTCTTTTACAAATAGTGATGTTATGGGTCATAATTGTCCAACAATCTCTCACTTGGCTCATAACCAATCACTCAAGTATCTAACACATGAACTATGTACATGTCGCTCAAACTTTTGCTGAGAAATAGCTTTCCTCAGCGGATCTGTAATGTTGTCATCTGAAGTGATCTTTTCGATCTTCACATTACCACGATTAATGATCTCACAAATCAGATGGAAACTTCGAAGTACATGATTGGATCGTTGATGAGACTGCGGTTCCTTAGCCTGTGCTATAGCCCCGTTATTGTCACAATACAAAGGTACGGGCTCAGCTGCTAACGGAACTACTCCTAATCCAATTAGGAATTTACGGATCCAAACTGCTTCTTTTGCTGCCTTAGATGTAACGATATATTCCGCTTCTGTTATTGAATCAGCAACAGTCTCTTGCTTGGAAGATTTCCAGCTCACTACTCTGTTGTTCAAACAAAATATATACCCAGATTGTGACTTAGAGTCGTCTTTATCGGTTTAGAAACTTGCATCGGTGAACCCAGTCACCTCAATTTCTCCATCTCCATAGACTAAGAAAGCATCTTTAGTTCGTCTAAGATACTTAAGGATGTTCTTAACAGCAATCCAGTGACCATCACCTGGATCGGCCTGATAGCGACTGCACATGCTCAAAGTATATGAGACACCAGTTCGTGTACATATCATGGCATACATGATTGATCCGACTGCAGAAGCGAACGGGATCCGACTAATGTTATCTCTCTCATATTGAGTTTTAGGACACAAGTCCTTAGATAGAGAGACGTCATGTGACACTGGAAGCATTCCCCTCTTAGACTAATCCATGTTGAATCTCTTCAACACTTTGTCAATGTATGAGCTCTGGGAGAGTCCAAGCAGTTTTCTAGATCTATCCCGGTAGATCCTTATTCCCAGAATAAAGGCTGCTTCACTCATATCTTTCATGGAGAATTTTAATGAAAGCCAAGCTTTCACCGATTGTAGCATAGGAATGTCATTGCCAATAAGCAATACATCATCAACATAAAGGACAATGAATGTCAGTGCGCTCCCACTAACCTTCTTATACACATAGGAATTATCTTCGTTTTGAATGAAATCATATTCTTTTATGATCTCATCAAAACTTTGGTTCCAAGAACGTGATGCTTGCTTCAATCCATAAATGGATCGATTTAAATTGCAAACCTTGTTTGCATGTTTTTGTTGGGTTCTCCTAGAACATGCCAAGAATCTATTAAGCATAAACATAAGTCAATAATCGAAGTAAGATTACGGAAAAAACTTACTTTAATCGGCTATAGGATGTAGAGATAACAAAATTTTCCAACCATTGTGTTGTGCTCCAAGCTCTCCTTTGTATGAATGAATTAGCTCCAAGCTTGATTCTTGAATTCCAAACTCAAGTGATAGTTTTCCTATCACCTTTTTATGACTCATTAGAAGTGCTAGCATGTAAGATTTTGAAAAAAAATCATCAAATATGAACCCTAGGTTCACGTACTTTGAGAGAAAATGATAGGAGAGTTTTTGGCCCTTGGCCTTGGGAGAGAGAGAGATGATATATTTGTAGGAAACGACTTTCCTTAGCGCGGCGGAAGTTGCTTGTGGTGGCACCGGGTCCGGTATGGATCTTCAAAATTTTTTTTGCCCTCTCTCTTTGTTGTATTAGCCAAGATCAATCCTTTAGTGTCCAACACTTAGATCAACCACTCGATGTTCCGAACTATGACTCGAAACCAACAAACCGAAGTGTGGGCTTCACTCACAAAGATTAAACCTCTAAACTATTTAGAGATTTAGGATGTCACAATGGTGTTTGGCCTTTTGGAATTTCAAATACTCTCACAACACTTGTGAATATTTGAAGTTCTTCTCTATTTTCTCTCAAATTTTCTCACAACAATTTGTGAATGAATGCAAAGTGTTAACCTTAAGAAGTGAGAGAAATGGTAGAGATTATATTCTCTTACACAAGCCAACTAACCTTGTCATTAAACATCTAATGCTTTCTTGCAATGGCCAACACAAAAATGTGAATGCCATACCAAAGCATAAGAAATGTTAAGCTAAAGACAATGGCTTTGTCATTAAGCATTCAATGCTTTCTTTCAATGGCAAACACATGAATGTGAAGGCCATACTAAAGCATAAAATGCATTAGCTAATGACAAATCTATTAGGTGTATCCAAGCCACCTAATAGACATAATTGCTTGGATGACATGGTAAGCCATATGGCTTTGTCTCCAATGGTAAATAAAAATCAATATATTAATAATGATTTATTTACCTTCAATTATGTTGTAGTAATTATCTCATAATTATTACTAACTTGATTATCTCATAATCAAAGAATTCAAAACATTAAGTTTAACTAATTTAACATAGTTTTCATTTGTGACAATAAATATTATTAATCTTATTAATAATATATAAATAAATATAATGTGAGCATATAATTAGACAATCTAGTTATATTAGGTTTGATACAGTTAATCGAGCTAGCACGGGGACCAAATGGACCTACAGTTCCGAGCTCCAATAATTCCGAAATATTAATTAAACTCTTTAATCAAATATTATGAATTATTAACTCCGCGTTATTCCACTAAAAACTCGAAGTTGAACTCCCGTTACCGTAGATGGATTAAATAAATCGAAAATTTTTGGTGTCCATCGATATAGTCATTACATATGGATTAGCCATTCACGAATATCTCATAAATAGAGCCGGGTCATAAGTCCGTTAAAACCCCTCTAAATATTTTGTCTCTTAAGCACCATTAATTCTATAATGAACAATTAATTCATAATAATTATGAATATAAAATATTTTCTATTCGTAATAGAAAAGTTGAGCGCTCAAATTGTTCAAGTCCCGAATCAACTCTTAAAAGAGATATTCATCTGCTTCTCGTAAGAAGGAGTGAATTCCATATCTATGTAAAATGTTCCCAGCTACATACCAAATCATATCCCCAAAATACATAGTTATTGGCTGGGAATGCAACACCAACCTCACCATAGTAAATCAAAGGACATAACCTGTCATGCAGGAGTTCGTAGTACACTCAGGATTAAGATCGAATCCATATATGACCATCTATTAGATAAAATGAATTTCTTCGATTAACGGATATTAAAAGAAATTCGTATTTATCTGAGTCCAGTCCTATATGATCTTATCATACAAGGTGCCTCCATTCCCATGTCACTACATGAACGATCCGGATCAAGGTCGTCATACAAGTATAGAATGGACCGCAGCTATAGATATACCACAAACAAAGTACCCTCTTTGTTTGCTCTCTATGGACTATTTAGATTAATAACTTTAGACTTAAATCCTCTTGTGCATCAAACATACACTAAGTCTGAAGGTACAATAGTAATCAAGGTAAACAAGACAATTGGACAATATGCGATATAAATCAAACAACTTTGATAAAAAGAATAATGCATTTATTATTATTACAATAATCAATTTTGTTTACAATACAAGAAGCTCTAGGACATATATCCCAACAATCTCCACTTGGACTAGAGCAAATGAGACATGTCATGTAATCTTAAACCCTTTAGGTGACCTTCAAAAACTTTAGCCGATAAGGACTTTGTAAATAGATCAGCCAGGTTGTTTGCGGATGGAATCTGTGTGACAACGGAATCTACTCTCTGCACTATCTCTCTGATGAGGTGATATTTTCTCTCAATATGCTTACCTCTTTTTTGGCTTCTTGGTTCTTTGGAATTCACCACTGCACCACTATTGTCGCAATAAAGTGTTAGTGGTTTATCCAAATCTAGAACAACTTGCAGATCTGCCAAGAACTTACGTAGCCAGACTGCTTCCTTAGCTGCTTCACAAGCTGCTACATATTCAGCCTCTATGGTGGAGTCAACAATACAAGATTATTTTATGCTCCTCCATAATATTGCCCCACCATCTAGGGTGAACCCCGATCCAGATGTTGATTTCGTAGATTCGACATCGGTCTGAAAATCAGAGTATGTATATCATCTCAGGATCATATCCTGACTTGTATATACTAGCATAATTTTCTCGTTCTCCGAAGATACTTGAGAATATGTTTCACCGCTACCCAATGATCTAATCCTGGGTTGGATTGAAACCTACTGACTACTCCCACTGCAAAACAGATGTCTGGTCTCGTGCATAACATAGCATACATAAGACTTCCAACTGCAGAAGCATATGGTATATGTCTCATCTCCTCAATTCCTTGAGGTGTCTTAGGAGACTGTTCCTTAGAGAAAATGAATCCCATGTCTGAAAGGTAAATTACCTTTCTTGGAATTCTGCATACCAAATCGCACAAGAATCTTATCGATATAGGTTGCTTGAGACATTGCTAACAGTCATTTCTTGCGATCCCGAATGATCTGAATCCAAGTACATAACTTGCCTCTCCCAAATCTTTCATTTGGAATTGGTTAGCTAGCCAGATTTTCACGTCCGATATATCTTTACATCATTCCCAATGAGTAAAATATCATCAACGTATAACACAAGGAAAACCACATTCCCATCAATGATGCGCTTGTAGACACAAGGCTCATCAATGTTCTACTCAAAGTTATAAGACTTGATCGTAGTATCAAACCTTATGTTCCAAGATCTAGATGCTTGCTTAAGTCCATAAATGGACCTTTGCAACTTGCAAAATTTTTGCTTTTGACCTTGGGTAATGAACGCTTCTGGTTGTACCATATAGATACTCTCATCAAGATTACCATTCAAGAATGCAGTCTTGACATCCATTTGCCAAATCTCATAGTCATAATTTGCGGCAATGGAAAGAAGAATCCTGATGGATTTAAGCATGGCTACTGGCGAGAAAGTTTCTTCATAGTCAACTCCTCTTTTTGGGTATAACCCTTTGCCACTAGCCTAGCCTTGAAAGTCTGTACTTTCCCATCTATTCCTCTTTTTCTCTTGTAGATCCATTTACAACCTATGGGTTTTACTCCATTAGGTTGGTCTACAAGTTCCCAGACTGAGTTAGAATACATGGACTCCATCTCAAAGTTCATGGCTTTGAGCCATTCTTCTTTATCAGTATCATCCATTGCACTACGATAGGTCAATGGATCATCTATACCATCACAAGATGCAACAACTTTACCTCACCATTTCCTAGATAGCGTTCAGGTTGTCTTACAACCCTCCCACTACGCCTAGGTGGTATGGTATCCATGATAAACTTGCATCTGACTTTCAGATGTAGAAGGTGTTATGTCTTTGTCAACATTTGATAATGATGTACTGGTCGTACCAGCAAGTAACTCCTCAAGGAACACTTTACTTCGAGGTTTGAACTCTCTCATATAGTCCTCCTCAAGAAATATAGCATTTTTCGACACAAATACTTTATTATCTTCTGGACTATAAAAGAATCCACCCCTAGTTTCCTTAGGATAGCCTACAAATAGGCACACCTGTGAACGTGGTTCCAACTTAGTAGTCTTGTTCTTTAGCACATGTGCTGGACACCCCCATATGCGGAAATGTCGCAAACTAGCTTTACGACCATTCCACAACTCTAAGGGAGTCTTAGAAATAGACTTAGAAGGAACTACATTCAGGATATACATTGCAGTTTGCAATGCATACCCCCAGAATGAACTAGCTAGAGTGCTATAACTAAACATTGATCTCATCATGTCTAGTAGGGTTCGATTTCTCCTTTCTGCAACACCATTTTGTTGTGGTGTTCCAGGTGCTGTGAGCTGTGAAACAATTTCATGCTCGACTAAGAATTCCTCAAAATCTCTATCAAGGTATTCTCCTCCACGATCTGATTGTAGAATTTTGATGCTTTTACCTAATTGGTTCTCAACCTCAGCACGATACTCTTTGAACTTTTCAAATGTATCTGACTTGTGCTGCATTAGGTAAACATACCCATATCTGAAATAATCGTCAATGAAAGTGACGAAGTATTCAAAACCACCTCGGGCTTTTACATTCATCGGTCCGCAAACATCCGAATGTATTAGCTCAAGAGTTTCTTTGGCTCTTATCCCTTTTCCAGTAAAAGGTCTCTTGGTCATTTTGCCTTCTAGACAGGATTCGCAGACAGGTAAAGTACCAAGTTTTAACTGATTTAAAACTTCGTTCTTAATTAGTCTATCTATCCGGTCAAGGTTAATATGACCAAGTCTAAGGTGCCATAAATAGGTATCATCATGAGAAATCTTTTGCCGTTTAGTTTTAGATCTTTCAATCTTAAACATTTCAGTATTAAGCAGTGATTCATGCATTAACGGCCTTAATACATATAGATTATTTTCGGAGTTTCCCGTGCATATATTTAATCCATTTCTACTATAATAACTGAACTTATTATTAAATGAAACAGAAAACCACATTCCATAAGTTTTGTTACATAAATCAAATTCCTGCGAAAACCAGGAATATATAGCACACCATTCAAACATAAATAACTTTTATTAAAATTCAAATTGGAAACTCCCACTGCTCTTGCTGAAATAGCATCCCCTGTCCCAACTCTCATGGTAAAGCTACCTTCAGTAAGGTCCCTTCATGAGTCAAGTAGCTGCAAAGAACAACAAACATGGTTAGTGGCACCAGAATCAACAATCCATATGATTTATCATCCTCCACTAAAAGAGACTCAATGACAAGTAAATCATATTTACCTGAGTTTTTCTTCTCTTTAAGCTCTGCAAGGTATTTCGGACAATTCCTTTTCCAATGCCCTTGTTGTTCACAATGGAAACATTTTCCTTTGGCATTGGTTCCTTTGGAGCTTTGTTGTTCTTCTTTTTCATTGGTTTTTGCCTTTGCCTTCCAATTGCCTTTCTTTCCTTTGCTTCCGCCTTTCTTCTTCTTCTTTGCAGATTTAGAAGATTCACAACATTTGCCTCGGCATTGGGCCTACGAGGACCGTTCATAACGGACTCATAATTAGTGAGCTCATTCAGCAGTTCAGTCAATGTGAAAGTCAACTTGTTCATAGAACAGTTGCTCTTAAACTGCAGGAAACTCTTCGGAAGGGTTTCCATGATCATTGTCACCTGGCTTTGTACATTAATATGTGCACCATGGGTTTCAGCCATATTAAGATGAGCCATCATCCTTAACACATGGTCTCGGACTGATGTGCCTTCCTTCATTCTAGCGGTCAATACAGAGGCAATTTCCTCATGTTGTTGCCGGTCTGAAGGTTGCCCAAACATGTTCTGTAATGACTGCATAATCATTGATGCTGTCGCCATAGGCTCATGTTGTGCAGCAAGAACCTCAGACATGGATGCTATCAAATAGCTATGGGCTTTCTCATTAGCTTTAATCCAATTATTATAGGCATTACGTGCAGCTCTGCCAGCATTAGGTGCTGGCTCAGGAGGACATTCCTCCATAAGAACAATTTAAGGTCTTCACAGACCAAGATAGCATTCATGTCACTTTTCTTTTCCATTTAACATATATCCCCGGTTAATTTTTCTTGTTGTTTGATAATGGAGATTATTGCAGATGCCATGGCTGGAAAAATAATAAACGCACATTCAATATTCATTCGTCGCATATTAAAATTGTCAAACTTTTAGGCATAAAATTAAACATGATGCATGATCAATGTATAATGAATTAGAAACCTAAAAGAATTACTATGCCACGATTATCTATCATCCCACAAATAAGTGCCGCCGTAGGGTAGGTCAAGTATTCGCATGATAGATTGAGACATTCTCAATTGAATAATATATCTGAAATAACTCTTATTCCTATATTAATCAACTACCGTTATTTTGATCAAGGAAGCTTTGATTAACAACTTAACCATTCCTTTGTGAGTGTGACCCATTATTTCGGAACCCTTGGACTTAACTAGTGAAGTGCCGCCGTAGGGTAGGTCAAATCACCAAATACATCTAGAGTCCCTATCCTTTCGGAATCCAAACTTGATATTGACCCAATAAGGACACCATCCGTAGGGGGACGAAAGCAAAGCCGTCTCGAGGCGCCTATTGAATCTCACGTTTCTGGATAACAATGGAGATCGCGGGATATATTGTGGTATATCCCTCTCCCACTCACTATTTGAAGTTTAAGGTTTCTATCTCACTAGTTTCTAATGTATTAGATTATGCTCGGCTAAAACATATCTTTATTAATACTAGTGGATTATTAGTGATCTAACCAATTTTAACACTTAAAATTTTATTCACTAATACTTATTAGTCTCTACTAAACATTAACTTAATTAAACTAATTTAATCAAGTTTTCTTAAGTGATCTAATTAATTTTAACAATTAAAATTAGTTCACTTATAGGTTTTAAAATTTTAGAATTCAACTAATGGACTATATGTCATTAAACCATTTAATAGATAATAAGTACGTTATTTACTCCAAAGGTACGTGGAATTGTATCCCGAGTGCAAACCAAATTACCGTCCATTCGGAAGCGGCTATGGAATTTATATCCGGGTTTCCATCCAATATACCAAGGAAAATAATGTACTCATAATGTCCATTTGTTCTTAAACTTGAATTCGTAATTTTCAAACCTTTAAACTAATTAATCTTATTAATTCATTTACATGCATCTTATATTCTAATTTAACTTTTAAATTTACATAAAATCATATTTTATAACTTGAATATCATGCATGTCTACATGTTATGGCATGTGAAAATACAAGAGTAGGCACCCTAGGCTATATGGCATGTTAATAAACAATTTAAAACATATATATGCCCAGGTCTGGGCTGAAAACGTTCGCGTAGCGTTCTCTGGGCGTTCGAACATTTTCCAGGCAGTAGCAAAACGTTTGCGTTTCGTTTGAATGGCGTTCGAACTAAATCGGTCTGGTGTTAAAACACTAAAACTTTATTTACTCCGTTCGGGAGCTTCCGGAGTCCGTTTTGGTCCCCGTTTTTTTCTACGAACTCGTAATGGAATGAAGTTTACATACATACAAAAATTGCATTAACCGGGCTCTTATTTTTTTTTTCTTAAAAAAAATACTAATCTAATTAGTACAATAAATCCAAGGCATCCCTTGGTCTTCAAATCTTGCTCCATGGTATGTTGTTGAGTTCTTCGCGGAATAGGTTCGTAATGAGTCCTTTGTGGCATCGGCTCCTCCAAGTTACAAATTGAGTTCCAAAAGGACTTATTACAAAAGAAATGAACTTACAACACTTGAAAGAATATGACCTTATGGTCTTACATTTTCAATACTAAAAATAAGAGCCGGAAAAATTAACGATCAACGCAATACATTCATCACATGAATCAAAGTAAACATTCATCACAGGAACATTAAAAAAAACCATTCATCTCATGAATCTAATTGTGCCTACTCATCACAACATACATATTAATAATTTATATCTAATATAAATTAATAAAACTTAAACTTAAAAAGAGAAAGTGTTAAGAAAACTTTTCAACCTTAAGCTCTCGATGCCAATTGTAGGAAACGACTTTCCTTAGAGCGGCGGAAGTTGCTTGTGGTGGCACCGGGTCTGGTATGGATCTTCAAAATTTTCTTTGCCTTCTCCCTTTGTTGTATTAGCCAAGATCAATCCTTTAGTGTCCAACACTTAGATCAACCACTCGATCTTCCGAACTATGACTCGAAACCAACAAACCGAAGTGTGGGCTTCACTCACAAAGATTAAACCTCTAAACTATTTAGAGATTTAGGATGTCACAATGGTGTTTGGCCTTTTGGAATTTCAAATACTCTCACAACACTTGTGAATATTTGAAGTTCTTCTCTATTTTCTCTCAAATTTTTCTCACAACAATTTTGTGAATGAATGCAAAGTGTTAACCTTAGGAAGTGAGAGAAATGGTAGAGATTATATTCTCTTACACAAGCCAACTAACCTTGTCATTAAGCATCTAATGCTTTCTTGCAATGGCCAACACAAAAATGTGAATGCCATACCAAAGCATAAGAAATGTAAAGCTAAAGACAATGGCTTTGTCATTAAGCATTCAATGCTTTCTTTCAATGGCAAACACATGAATGTGAAGGCCATACTAAAGCATAAAATGCATTAGCTAATGACAAATCTATTAGGTGTATCCAAGCCACCTAATAGACATAATTGCTTGGATGACATGGTAAGCCATATGGCTTTGTCTCCAATGGTAAATAAAAATCAATATATTAATAATGATTTATTTACCTTCAATTATGTTGTAGTAATTATCTCATAATTATTACTAACTTGATTATCTCATAATCAAAGAATTCTAGAAAACATTAAGTTTAACTAATTTAACATAGTTTTCATTTGTGACAATAAATATTATTAATCTTATTAATAATATATAAATAAATATAATGTGAGCATATAATTAGACAATCTAGTTATATTAGGTTTGCTACAGTTAATCGAGCTAGCACGGGGACCAAATGGACCTACAGTTCCGAGCTCCAATAATTCCGAAATATTAATTAAACTCTTTAATCAAATATTATGAATTATTAACTCCGCGTTATTCCACTAAAAACTCGAAGTTGAACTCCCGTTACCGTAGATGGATTAAATAAATCGAACATTTTCGGTGTCCATCGATATAGTCATTACATATGGATTAGCCCTTCACGAATATCTCATAAATAGAGCCGGGTCATAAGTCCGTTAAAACCCCTCTAAATATTTTGTCTCTTAAGCACCATTAATTCTATAATGAACAATTAATTCATAATAATTATGAATATAAAATATTTTCTATTCGTAATAGAAAAGTTGAGCGCTCAAATTGTTCAAGTCTCGAATCAACTCTTAAAAGAGATATTCATCTGCTTCTCGTAAGAAGGAGTGAATTCCATATCTATGTAAAACGTTCCCAGCTACATACCAAATCATATCCCCAAAATACGTAGTTATTGGATGGGAATGCAACACCAACCTCACCATAGTAAATCAAAGGACATAACCTGTCATGCAGGAGTTCGTAGTACACTCAGGATTAAGATCGAATCCATATATGACCATCTATTAGATAAAATAAATTTCTTCGATTAACGGATATTGAAAGAAATCCGTATTTATCTGAGTCCAGTCCTATATGATCTTATCATACAAGGTGCCTCCATTCCCATGTCACTACATGAACGATCCCGGATCAAGGTCGTCATACAAGTATAGAATGGACCACAGCTATAGATATACCACAAACAAAGTACCCTCTTTGTTTGCTCTCTATGGACTATTTAGATTACTAACTTTAGACTTAATTCCTCTTGTGCATCAAACATACACTAAGTCTGAAAGTACAATAGTAATCAAGGTAAACAAGACAATTGGACAATATGCGATATAAATCAAACAACTTTGATAAAAAGAATAATGCATTTATTATTATTACAATAATCAATTCCATTTACAATACATGAAGCTCTAGGACATAAATCCCAACAATATTGATTTTTTTATTTTGTGTGTTGTGTATATCATTTTCAAAACACAATTACCATTTACCAAATTCAAAATTAGGTAAATGTCATTCACAAATCAAGGTTGTGTATTTTACAAGCAACCAAAATCCTGCCAACTTTTATCAACCAAAAGTTGATAAAGTTGACTAGTGATGTGATTAGGTGTGGGCCCCACTTAAATTCAAAATCCGAGTGGGCCCATTAAACACATTCCGGGCTCGTGTTCGTCAATTCCAAATTAACGAATTTTCAGTTGCGACTTAATTAAATCAAATTTAATTAAATAATTATGCCTAGCAAAATTACTATTAAAGTCACTTACGAATTAATTCTAAATTAATTCGTTTGCCCGAATTAAAATCCAATTTTAATTCCGAGTTGAAATCTAATTTCATTTAATATATCGAATATATTATTTAATCGATTAATTCCAAATTAATCGTTATCTCTCTTCTATTCGAATTTTATCCCAGATAAAATTATCGCCGTAATTAATCTTAGATTAATTTTTTCTCTCTAATAATTAATCACAGATTAATTATATTCGAGTCATACGTCATCGGTGAATCTTCGGGAAGCGACCCACGAGATCCCAGGATATGTTGGTAGTAAATCCGGTCATCGGACTATCCGAACACGTGCGTACCTCGTACCACGTTCTTACCGATTTACGGGACATGTTGGCTTCTAGCAAAGCGTCGTGCCTATCCAATTCTCCATAAATATTATTTTAAGGAATATATAATCTTTTTCAGGCGTAGTATACGTAGTATTGCGTATTACGATCCAGTATCGATATCACATGCTAGGCCTAGGGCTGGAATTGTATCTGCCCCGTACGAAGCATATATCGGATCTCTGGTAACTAGTCTCTATAATCGGATAATCATGACCTAGTCATATTATCCCGATGACTGCAGTACTTAAGAGTACTAGTTCCGTATCCTGCGTGATCATCATCTCCATATGACTGGAGTGATACTTCCATCTTCACATCACACCCAATACACTACGATTCTCAATATACCCAGAAGAGGCGTACACAGAAACTGTTAAAGCCCCGGACGACCAAAACCAAAGTATACTGATTTTCGCAAGTATTAGCGATGCAAGTCTCAGGTTAAGACCAAATACACCTACCCTGATTCGGATTCCCATAGACACAAAGTCATACTACCAATGAGATTCCGAGGGGTCTATCCAGAGCGAAGCTATTTCCGTACCATCGGTAAACAGAACCTCTTATTACACTTGCATGAGTATCCAATACCCAAATATATGAGAACTATGTCGTTACGCTTCCATAACACGCACAAGTGTAATACTAGTTTATTCTGTATTATCGATGTCCAGTCTCGATAATACTACGACTAGGGATATTTAATGATTAAACCTTAGTAGATTAATATTGTCTCATATCTTATTAATCTGGTACTAATCATATGGAATTTTATCATTTATATATCTTGGTAATCTAATTAAAAATGATAAAAAAGCAATTTCCTTTGTCACATAGTTTATTTGTACAACAACACCATGTTCTGTACAAATAGTGATGCTATGGGTCATAATTGTCCAAAAATCTCCCACTTGGCCTATAGCTAATCACTCAAGTGTCCTACACCTGAACTATGTACGGGTCGCTCAAACTTCTGCTGAGAAATAGCTTTCATCAGCGGATTTTCAATGTTATCATCTGATGTGTTTTATTCGATCATCACATTACCACGATGTATGATCTGAGGAATCAGATGAAATAGTCGAAGTATATATTTGGATCGTTGATGAGACCACGGTTCCTTAGCATGTATTGTATCCCAGCTCAGCTGCTAACAGAACTACACCTAATCCAATTAGGATTATATAGATCTAAAATGTTTCTTTTGCTGCCTCAGCTGCAACAATGCTCGCTTTTGTTATTTATTCGGCAACAGTATCTTGCTTGGAAGATTTCTAGCTCACTGTTCTGTTATTCAAACTAAATATGTACCCTTATTGCGACTTAAAGTCGTCTTTGTCGGTTTGGAAACTTGCAGCGGTGAACCTAGTCACCTCAAATTCTCTTTTTTCCCCATATTTCCAGAAAGTATCCTTAGTTCGTCCAAGATACTCAAGGATGTTCTTTTGATCAATCCAGTGACCATCACCTGGATTGGCCTTATAGCGTCTACATATGCTCAAAGCATATGAGACATCAGGTCACATACATTTCAAAAACGTACGAACTCTGGGAGGGTTGTCAGCAGCTTTCTAGATCTATCCCAGTATATCTTTATTCCTAGAATAAAGCTTGCTTCTCCCAGGTATTTCATGGAGAATTTTAATGAAAGCCAAGCTTTCACCAATTATATTATGGGAATGTTATTGCTAAGAACCAATACAACATCAACTTATAGGACATTTATTGTCAGTGCGCTCCCACTAACCTTCTTATATACACAAGAATCATATTCGATTTGAATTAAATCATATACCATTATGATTACATCAAAACGCTAGTTCCAAGAATGCAATGCTTGCTTTAATCAATAAATGGATCGATTTAACTTGCAAACCTTGTTTGCATATAATGGTATGACAAAACTGTCAGGCTGTTGTAAACATCCTCCAAAAGGTTTTCGTTAAGGAAAGCGATTTTGACGACAATATGCCACATTTCATAAATGAAATATGCAGCATTAGCAATCATTATCCAAATGGATTTAATCATGGCAATAGATAAAAGGTTTCTTTGAAGTCAATATTATGTCGTTGACGATACCCTTTCTGTACAAGCCTAGCTATGTACATTTATACATTGCCATCCATATATGTCTTCCTTGAATACTTATATAGTACCAATAGGCACAATGCCTTCTGGTACATCAATCAGTGTCCAAACTTAGTTGGTATACATGGAATCCATTTCAGACTTCATGGCACCTTGCCATAAAATGAGTCAATACCTTGTATCACTTCCTCATACGTAGTTGGTTCGTCTTCCTCAATACGATTGAGATCTACATAAGGTAGGATCAGAAACCCATACCTCACAGGTTGTTTTCTCACTCTCTCCGACCTACGCGGTTCTTGTGTATTCAAAGATTATTGGTACAATTTCATCCATGATGAACTGTTGGTGTTCCGTGAGGACTCGGTGCCTGGAACAGTATTACTCTGATTTTCATCGAGTTTTACTTTCTTCCCACTTACCACTGCATTTAGGAATTCCTCTTAGGAAAACTGCATGGAGGGCAATAATTACATTGTTCTCTTGTGAGTTGTATGAGTACTATACTTTGGTTTCCCTAGGACAACCCAAAAATAGGCACTTATCCGATTTGGGTTCTAGTTTGGTATCATCCAAACATATGCCTAGCATTCCCAAATCTTCAGGAATGAGAAACCCGGTTTCTTTCCTGTTTATATCTAATACGAAGTCTGTCTAACAAATTTTCATGGAACATTATTCAAAATAAATATTGCACTGTTAAATGCGTATCCTTATAAGGAAATTGGTAGCTCAGTGCGACTCATCATTAAACTTACCATGTCCAACAAAGTTTGGTTTCTCTGTTCGGACACACCGTCAAATTGAGGTGTTCCGGGAGGAGTCCACTGTGAAAGAATACCATACTCTTTCTGGTAATCTTGAAACTCATATGTTTAAGTATTTTACACTATGGTCTGACCATAATATTTTTAATACTTTTACCGGTCTTTTTTTTACTTCGTGTCGAAACTCTTTGAATTACTCAAAAGTTTCTGACTTGTGTTTCATAAGATACACATAACCGTAATGCGATGCCACATCCGTAAAGGTTACGAAGTATACATATCCACCTCTAGCCTAGCTAGACATGGGCCCACTTACATCACCATGAACGAGGGCTAACAGATCGGTGGCATTTTCACTTTTACCAAGTAAAAGGTGTTTAAGGCACTTTGCCTAATAAACTAGATTCGTAGACATCATTTGGATTAGAATCAAATTCGTCCTAGTATCCACTCTTCGAAAATGTGGATATACGAGTCTTGTTATTGCGTCCCAGACAGCAATGCCACTTTTAAGTCTCAACAGTTTTATAAAGTTTGAGCTTTTGTTTGTCATATTATATGTTTGAGATTTATTTATATTCTAAATATAAATTCTGTTATTCACATCTAATGTGCTTATCTCAATATCATCTTTATAAACAAAACAATTAGTGTTCTAGAATAAAAAAGTATACCCGCAACGGGTTAAACTTGATATAAAGATAATGTTTCTAGTCAAACTAGGTACATTATAACAGTCTCCTAATTTAAGTACATGCCCAAAGGGCAGTTCCAAAACTTAGGTTCCCACAGCCAAAACAGCAACTCTCGTCCCGTTTCCGACTCATAGGTCGATCTCAACTGAAGCCAGTCCCCTGCTAATCAGCAGATTCGCACATCAGTACATATATTTATGTACCACATCCAGTATCTAAAATCAAATTTTAAAACCAGCAGTGGACATGTTTATAACAAACATACCTGAAGTCAGAGCCTTGCCCGTCTTCAATTCCTTCATGTATGCCTTTATCCATACGACAATCACGCTTCTAGTGACCCCGTTTGCCACAGTTTAGGCAGACATCTTGGGATATTTCATTTGTCTTCCTAGAAAACTGTGACGATTTTGCCTTTGCCCCTATTTCATATCCCTAAAAGCCTTTGGCCAAGCCTTGACCTTCTGGGATGTTGAAGTAAGATGCGTCTTACGCTTCTTGCCCTTTTGTAAGCTCTGGCTGTGTCTCCTTGAGCATAGCCATTAACTCTTCAAGAGTTTTATTTTGTAATCATTACTTCTAATATCTAAGAATAGATCTATGAAGATCCTTCAATTTCAATATCATACTATAAGGATCTAATCCTTAGTTTTGACGAAGAGATTAAGAAGTCTTTGCGGCAAGCATAAAGGATTGAGCACTAAGGTTTTCATCACGATGAGTCTTCCAAAGCTAATGCTCTACTATTTGCTCAACTCTGGGCTTAGGCCCGAGAGGTCGCTCTATCAAATAGATTAACTTCTCAACTCACAGGACTATCCTGAGATTCTATTCCCAATGTGAAAATTGAAGCCGCTTAAATATATTTTCACCCAGGATTATGTTTTAAACGCTAATCTTTCAGTTATCTTGATTCCAATAGTCCAACTATACAATCAATGATTTCGGGTACAATCGAATATGATGATTACTATAGTCTAACTATACAATCAACTACTATTGATTGGTTAAATTCAAATATATTGATTACTATAATCCAATTATATAATCAACTATAAATGAAGTAGTTTGAATACAGTCCAACTGTTTAATTAAAATAACAATTGAATATTAGTCCAACTAATATATTCATAAATAATTAATGACAAAAATGAAATGAGCGCGTATTGGCAAGTATGTAAACGAATTGCAAATTTAATAATTGCCTCCCACTATTTTCGGCGAGCCTCTAACCCTCTGTGGAGTACTCGGGAAACCTAGTTTCCTAGTGGGCTAGGATCCCGTTAAATAACACACAACCTTGACTTTGGCCAACAAGTTGTATGAAAATTAACTAGGTAGATCTCTAAGATCAATTGGATCCCATCCAATTCCTAGATCCAGTAGGTGGACCTCTAAGTCCGAAAAATATATCCAATATATGCCAATATATCTGATATATTCCCTAACATTTTTCCTCTGTATCAACTAAGCCTTGGCTTTGGCTCAACAAGCTTAATGAAACCAGTTAAGCGTGACACATTGACAGTGGGAAAGCTTCGTAATCGAGGCCGATGAACAAGAAGTGACCTTGACTTTGGCCAACAAAACACAACTTGCCTAAGACGAACGATATGGAACAAAGCTTTCGTGATTCAAACACATCCGGGATGGACAAAGGTCTTGACTTTGGCCAATAAACCAGTGCCAATCTTTGATCTTGAGAGAGAATCACTCAATGGAAGGAAAAACGCTTAATTTTTTATTGAGGGTTTTTCGCGTAAATTGGCAACCAATTTATTATCTTTGATTAGGTCTCATCATACACCCTTAAGCATGCATTCTAAAAGCATAATAAGGCACGAATTAAAATAATAATGATATGCGGATGGATACTTAACAAATTGTTCCTAGAACAAATCACTCACTTTCCTCTCCCAACTAGCACAATTCTAACTTCTACCCAGTTACATAATACAATAAAGAAACCTCTTTACATTGAGGGGAATTGGTGAGAATATAATTACAAAGAGTCAAGAGATAAAGGCTGGACACGCAGGTCCAATTTAATAAATTCTAAATTTATTACAACAATTTCCAAAATTGCCCTCACCCATCTAATATCCATCCGATATACATTATTCATACAATACATCCATGTATTCACACAAAGCATGTTATTCAATCATTTTAATCCAATTAATTAATCTTTGAATTAAGTGATCATCCAATGTTCAAACAATGATTTGATTTGCACGAGTCCAACTCGTTTAAGAATAAGTACTCAAAGTGCGAATTCTTGTATTATATCGAACTACAATTTTAAATCCAATTTAATTTTGTATTCAATACTAATTCATATTTAATTCCAAATTAAATAATTATACTTTATTAATGTGCCTTTACGACTTAGATTCTAAATCTAATCTTAATGGGTCTCAAAGGCCCAATTAACATCCAATGTCAATTTAATTAAAGTCCAATGGGCTTTTAATTAATTCATAAGGCATGGGCTTTGGCCAATATGGGTCAAACCCAAATGCCAAGGCCCAATAAAGGAATCACTCTATTTGCTATAAAATTAATTTCGGCCCATTAGGCCCAATTAAATTTAAAAGGCCCATTTATTATATTTGGACTTAACGGAATGGTTTTAGGCCCAATTTGGATCCAATCTAATTGTCCTAAACCAACTTGCCCAACCAAGCCCATTAGGCCCAAATATAACAATTTTAGCCCAATTCCAAATTAAAGCCTAATTAATTAAATTCCAATATTCCAAATATCACAATTTATTTAATCAAAGTGTATAGCCATAATTAATTAGTTAAATTAAAATTTCCAAAATACCAATTTACCTAATTAATCATGCTTAATCATTTTCAATTCATGTCCAACACAATTGAAGAAAAATCAATCTCCAACATGCCCTTAAGCTCATGGCAATTTAGGCTTTTTCTATTCGATTTTGATTTCAATCCAATTAAATCACAAATCAATATACTCATGCATTTTAAACACATCCAATGGCCTAAAATCAAAATCACCATGAGCTACAAAAGGTCCTCATATTCGGCCAAGCATATGGAATTAGGGAAAAATTTATCCAATTCATTTTCTCAATTCCTAAGATGCACAAATCTAATTTAACATCATCCAAGCTCAACCAAACCATCAATTTGAAAAAATCATGTTCAAATCACAAAAATCCCAAATTAAAGTATATTAACCCTAAGTTCATTTCATGCTTAAATTGGCTCTGATACCATTGTTGGGTTCTCCTAGAACATGCCAAGGATCTATTAAGCATAAACATGTGTGAATAATCGAAGTAAGATTGCGGAAAAATACTTACTTTGATCGGCTATAGGATGTAGAGATAACAAAATTTTTCAACCTTTGTGTTGTGCTCCAAGCTCTCCTTTGTATGAATGAATTAGCTCCAAGCTTGATTCTTGAATTCCAAACTCAAGGAATAGTTTCCCTATCACCTTTGTATGACTCCTAGATGTGCTAGCATGCAAGATTTTGAAAAAAAATCATCAGATATGAACCCTAGGTTCACGCCACTTTGAGAGAACATGAGAGAAGAGTTTTCGGCCCTTGGCCTTGGGAGAAAAAGAGATGATATATTGTTTTTTTTTTATTTTGTGTGTTGTGTATATCATTTTCAAAAAAAATTACCATTTACCAAATTCAAAATTAGGTAAATGTCATTCACAAATCAAGGTTGTGTATTTTACAAGCAACCAAAATCCTACCAACTTCTATCAACCAAAAGTTGATAAATTTGACTATTTATGTGATTAGGTGTGGGCCCCACTTAAATTCAAAATCCGAGTGGGCCCGCTAAACACATTACGGGCTCGTGTTCATTAATTCCGAATTAATGAATTTTCCTTTGCGACTTAATTAATTCAAATTTAATTAAATATTTATGCCTAGCGAAATTACTATTAAAGTCGCTTACGAATTAATTCTAAATTAATTCGTTTGCCCGAATTAAAATCCAATTTTAATTCCGCATTGAAATATAATTTCATTTAATATATCGAATATATTATTTAATCGATTAATTCCAAATTAATTATTCTCTCTCTTTTATTCGAATTTTATCCCAGATAAAATTATCGCCGTAATTAATCCTAGATTAATTTTCTCTCTCTAATAATTAATCCCAGATTAATTCTATTCGAGCCATACGTCATCGGTGAATCTTCGGGAAGTGACCCATGAGATCCCTGGATATGTTGGCAGTAAATTCGGTCGTCGGACTATCCGAACACGTACGTACCTCGTACCACGTTCTTACCAATTTACAAGACATGGTTGGCTTCTAGCAAAGCGCTGTGCCTACCCAATTCTCCAGAAATATTCTTTTAAAGAATATATAATCTTTTTCAGGCGTAGTATACGTAGTATTGCGTATTACGATCCAGTATCAATATCACATGCTAGGCCTAGGGCTGGAATTGTGTCTGCCCTGTAGGAAGCATATATCGGATCTCTGGTAACTAGTCTCTATAATCAGATAATCATGACCTAGTCATATTATCCCAATGACTGCAGTACTTAAGAGTACTAGTTCCGTATATTGCGTGATCATCATCTCCATATGACTGGAGTGATACTTCCATCTTGACATCACACCCAATACACTATGATTCTCAGTATACCCAGAAGAGGCGTACACAGAACCTGTTAAAGCCCCGGACGACCAAAACCAAAGTATACTGATTGTCGCAAGTATTAGCGATGTAAGTCTCAGGTTAAGACCAAATACACCTACCCTAATTCAGATTCCCATAGACATATAGTCATACTACCAATGGGATTCCGAGAGGTATATCCAGAGCGAAGCTGTTTCCGTACCATCGGTAAACAGAACCTCCTATTACACTTGCATGAGTATCCAATACCCAAATATATGAGAACTATGTTGTTACGCTTCCATAACACGCATAAGTGTAATACTAGTCTATTCCGCATTATCGATGTCCAGTCTCGATAATACTACGACTATGGATATTTAATGATTAAACCTTAGTAGATTAATATTGTCTCATATCTTATTAATCTGGTACTAATCATATGGACTTTTATCATTATATATCTTGGTAATCTAATTACAAATGATAAAAGAGCAATTTCCTTTGTCACAAAGTTTATTTGTACAACAACACCATGTTCTATACAAATAGTAATGCTATGGGTCATAATTGTCCAACAGTTTTGGCACGACAAAACCGTCAGGCTGTTGCATATAAACATCCTCCAAAATGTTTCCGTTAAGGAAAGCGGTTTTGACGTCCATCTGCCATATTTCATAATCGAAATATACAGCAATAGCAAGCATTATTCGAATGGATTTAATCATGGCAGCATGTGAAAAAGTTTCGTCGTAATCGACACAATGTCATTGACGATACCCTTTCGCTACAAGCCTAGCTTTGTACATTTGTATGTTGCCATCCATGTCCGTCTTCTTCTTGAAGACCCATTTACAACCAATCGGCTTAACGCCTTCTCGTGCATCAACCAGTGCCCAAACTTGGTTGGTATACATGGAATCCATTAAAAATTTCATGGCCTCTTGCCACAAAGCAGAGTCGATACCTTGTATCACTTCCTCATACGTAGCCAGCTTATTATCCTCAATAAGATTAATATCTACGTGAGGTGAGATCAGAAACCCATACCTCTCAGGTTATTTTCTGACTCTCTCCGATCTACGCGGTTCTTGTGTATTAGAAGATTGTGGTACAGTCTCATCCCTGATGAACTGTTCGCGTTCCGTGATGGAGTCTGTGCTAGGAACAGTATCACTTCGATTTTCATCGAGTTCTACTTTCCTCCCACTTACCGCTGCATTTAGGAATTCCTTTTCAAGGAAAACCGCATGGACAGCAACAAATACCTTGTTCTCTTGTGGGTTGTAGAAGTAATATCCTTTGGTTTCCCTAGGATAACCTACAAATAGGCACTTATCAGATTTGGGTTCTAATTTGGTACCATCTAAACGTTTAACGTATGACAAGCATCCCCAAATCTTCAGGAATGAGAAACCAGGTTTCTTTCCTGTCCATATTTCATATGGAGTCTGTCCAACAGACTTTGACGGAACCTTATTCAAAATAAGTATTGCATTGTTCAATGCGTATCCCAGAAGGAAATTGGTAGCTCAGTGCGACTCATCATAGACCTTACCATGTCCAACAAAGTTCGGTTTCTCCGTTCGGACACACCGTTTAATTGAGGTGTTCCGAGAGGAGTCCACTATGAAAAAATGCCATATTCTTTCAAGTAATCGAGAAACTCATTGCTCAAGTATTCTCCACCACGGTCCGACCGTAATGTTTTAATACTTTTTCTGGTCTGTTTTTCTACTTCATGTCGAAACTCTTTGAATTTCTCAAAAGTTTCTAACTTGTGTCTCATAAGATACACATAACCATAACGTGATGCATCATCCATAAAGGTTACGAAGTATTCATATCCACCTCTAGCCTGGCTAGACATGGGCCCACATACGTCACTATGAACGAGGGCTAACAGTTCGGTGGCACGAACACCTTTACAGCTAAAAGGCGTTTTAGGCATCTTACCTAATAAATAAGATTCGCAGACATCATATGAATTAGGATCAAATCCGTCCAAGTATCCACTCTTCGAAAGTGTGGATATACGAGTCTTGTTAATGTGTCCCAGACGACAATATCACAAATAAGTTTCATCTGTTTTACTCATTTTGAGCCTTTTGTTTGTCATATTATATGTTTGAGATTCATTTATATTCAAAATATAAAGACCATTGTTGGCATCAGCAGTACATATCTCAAAATCATCTTTATAAACAAAACACCCAGTGTTTCGGAATACAAAAATGTACCCGTATTGGGTCAAACAAGATACATAAATAATATTTCTAGTCAAACTAGGTACATAATAAACGTCTTATAATGAAAGTACATGCCCCGAGAACAGTTCCAAAATATAGGTCCCTACAGCTAAAACAGTGACTCTGGTCCCGTTTCCAACTCGTAGGTCAATCTCGCCTGAGGCCAGTCTCCTATTAATCCGCAGATCCTGCACATCAGTACATATATGAGTACTACATCCAGAATCAAAAATCTAATTTTTAAAACTAGAAGTAGACATGTTTATTTCAATAACAAACATACATGAAGCCGAAGCCTTGCCCGCCTTCACTTCCTTCATGTGCGCCTTGTACTCACGAAAGTCACACTTCCAATGACCCCGTTTGGCACATTGTAGGCAAACATCTTGGGATTTGTCATTTGCCTTCCCATAAGACTTTGATGATTTGACCTTGCCTTTTTTTTTCTTCTTCTTCATGTCTCCAGAAGCCTTCGGCCAAGCCTTGGCCTTCTAAGATGTCGAAGCGAAGTGCGCCTCGTGCTTCTTGCCCTTCAGAAGCTCTGGCTCTGCCTCTTTCAGCATCGCCATCAACTCTCCAAGAGTCTTCTCTTAGTTCATCATATTATAGTTCATGATGAACCCGCCCCATCAATCAGGTAAGGACTGTAAGATCAAATCTATGGAAGTCTCAACCTCAAAGGTTATGCCCAACTGACCCAGCTATTCGATGTCAGCAATCATCTGTGACACATAGTGCTCAACAGATGTACCCTCTGACGTGCAAGAGCGAAAGAGCTTCTTCTGCAATTCATACTTCTGTGATCTAAGGTTAGATCTATGAAGGTCCTTCAATTTCAACACCATGTTGTAGGGATCCAATCCCTTATTTTGATGATGAAATTGAGGGGTCATTGTGCCAAGCATGATGGATTGAGCAGCTGAGTTGTCATCATTGTGAGTCTTCCAAAGCTCATGATCAACAACCCGCTCATGTCCAGGCTCGAGCCCGAGAGGTCTGTCTATTATATAGAGCAACTTCTCGGCTCCCAGGACAATTGATGAGTGGTATTTATATCACTATTTCCCACTCATTTAACTTAATATTTTGTATAGTTTCTTGAGCTTTGTGAACGTTTTGATGTGTTTTATTGTTATTTTGCAGATAAATAAAGTTTGGACAGCACTGGAGGCAATTTGGAGCAAAACCGGACAAAAATGCGTCAACAGGGTTATTTTCGTCTTCTGCGCGTCGCGACTCTGAAGCAAAGCGCGCCGCGACGCCCAGCGTGAGCCGGATTTGCTAACATGCGCCTGGTCAACGGTCAACATTTTGAGAAGTTTTGACTTTGCTAAAATGCGCCGTGCCACGTGTCACCATCACATCCCATCTGCTAACATGCGCCGTGCCACGTGTCATCATCATATGCTGCCGACACTCAGACTTGACACGTGTCGCCTCGTCATCAGCCATGTCAGCGGTCAGCGAGTCAACCTTGCCACGTGTCATGCCACGTCATCAGACACGTCAGCAAGTCAACCGAGTCAACATGCCACGTCAGCCTCAGCCAATCAGAATTTGACACGTGTCGCCACGTGTCGCCATCCCATTGTGCCGACAGTTTTACAGTCAGCCGCCACGCCACGTCAGCGCCACGTCATCGCCACGTCGCCTCCGCGTCAGCATGACGTCATCACAATAATTGAGAATTAGCCGCCTTGACACGTGTCAGTTGTACAGTCAGCCGCCTTGCTACGTGTCGCCGTCTCATTGTGCCACGTCGACAAATGAGCGTCGCGACGCGCAATGCCTTAGCGTCGCGACGCGCGCACAGTGACCAAACAGTGAATTTATTTTACTATAAATAGAGGCCGAATTTTCAGTTTTTAGTACACCTTTCTCTCACTCCTTCTATGTAATTAGGGAGTTTCTCTCTCTAGAATTTTCGTTTTTATTTTTTAGTTTTTACTTTTGTAATAATTTTAATTACTTTTTGTAATAATAGTAATCTACTTTCTTATTTTACAGTTTTTACTATTCACTATGCGGAGGTAACTTCACTATGCTAGGGTGAAAGGTAATTATTTTACTATTGCTATTTAGATTAATCTCCCTTAAAAATAATATATTTACTATTTAAAATTCTGATTAATAAAGGAATACCGCTATATTGGTCGGTTGGTAATTTAATTTTAATCTGGTTTAAACCTGACTAATCAAGGAATACCGCTATATTGGTCGGTTGGTAAATTTATTTTATGTTGGTTTGAACCTGATTAATCAGGAAATCGCTATATTGGTCGGTTGGTAAATTATTATCACAAAGTTTATATATTATTTTATGGGAGATATCTAAATTAGTAGTAGTAAAAGTAATTCCTTTTACCTTAGCATTTTATTTCATTTGTAATTTTCTTTCAGCATTTTACTTTTCGCAATTACTTTTCAGCATTTTCATTTTATGTCTTTTAAGTTTTTACAAGCCCTAGCTATGTGTCATAACTAAGTTAGTAATCTAGGGTTGTGATGAAATCTAATATCACCGGTTTATAAGGGTTAAATTATAATTTGGGTAATATAAAGATTTATTTATTGAGTCTTAATCTTAATACTTTTTATTAACTGGCCACTAATAAAATTGATAAGGTAAACTTAAAATGAACTAGACATAGGGATTTTAGGTTTAAAACCTCAGACTCAATAACCCACGATCTTCCTTGAGGATAGATAATCCTTTAATAGATTTCCTTACAGGATAGGAATATACCTGTTGGGCGGGGGTAGCCATAATTGGAATTTAATATTAATGAATCCAGTTAATTTGATTAACATAGACATATGGTTTAATTAAGTTAAATTGGATATTTGTAATTGACCATCGGAAGAGGCTTTTACATAATTAGTGTTCCAGGTTAATAAATCAATATTTTACCCAATTATAAGATAACAACTTCATCTTTAAATAATATTGGAATAAATCACAACCCTAGATAGTTTTAATATTGAATTTTCTCAAAATATCTTTTCAACCAATTTTAGTTACTTGCCTTTAAATTTAGAATCGTCGCCTTTTCAAATCAATCAAACAACCTGTTAGATACTGGTAATCATTTGGCCCAATAAATTGATAACAAAAAGGTTTTAAGTCCTCGAGGGATCGATACTTTTTATACTACTTGAACGATACGTACGCTTGCGTTATACGTGTGTGTTTACGCCGGTCAACAATCCTGAGATTCATCTCCCAGTCTGGAAAATTGGAGCCGTTAAAGACATTATCGCCCATGACGATGTCTCTGACGCTAATCTTTCCAGTCATCTTGATTGCAATAGTCTAACTATTCAATCAACGATATCGGGTATAGTCAAATATAATGATTACTATAGTCCAACTATATAATCAACTACAAATGAAGTTATGGTACAGTCTAACTGTTAAAAGAAAATAATAAAATATTAGTCCAACTAATATAAATATATAACGAAGAAAATAATTTGAAAGCGAGTATTTGGCAAGTATTAAACGAAATTGAAAATTTAATACTGGCCTCTCACTATTTTTCGGCAAGCCTCTAACCCTCTGTTGAGTACTCAGGAAACCCAGTTTCCTAGTGGGCTAGGATCCCGTTAAATAACACACAACCTTGACTTTAGCCAACAAGCTGTATGAAACTTAACTAGGTAGATCTCTAAGATCAATTGGATCCCATCCAATTCCTAGATCCGGTAGGTGGACCTCCAAGTCCAAATATATATCCAATATATATTTCCTAACCTTTTTCCTCTGAATCAACAAGCTTAATGATTCCAGTTAAGCGCGACCCATTGACAGTGGGAAAGCTTCGTAATCCACGTCGATGTACAGAAGTGGCCTTGACTTTGGCCAACGAGTCACAACTGCCCAAGACATGCGATATATAACAAAGCCTTCGTGGTTCAAACACATCCGTGATGGACAATGATCTTGACTTTGGCCAACAAATCAAAGCAAATCTTGGATCTTGAGAGAGAACCACTCAATGAAAGGAAAAACGCTTAATGTTAAATTGATGGTTTTTCGCGTAAATTGGCAACCAATTTATTATCTTTGATTAGGTCTCATCATACACCCTTAAGCATTCATTCTAAAAGCATAAAAAGGCGCGAATAAATTAATAATGATATGCGGATGGATATATAACAAATTATTCCTAGAACAAATCTCTTAATTTCCTCCCTCCCGTTAGCACTATTCATACTTCTACCCAATTACATAATACATTAAAGAACCCTCATTTACATTGAGGGGAATTGGTGAGAAGAGAAATACAAAGAGTAAAGAGATAATAGGCTAGACACGCAGGTCCAATTTAATAAATTCTAAATTTATTACAACAATTTCCAAAATTTCCCTCACCCTTCTAATATCCATCTGATATCCATTATTCATACAAATACATCCAAGTATTCACACAAAGCATGTTATTCAATCAATCTAATCCAATTAATTAATCTTTGAATTAATGACCATCCAATGTTCATACAACGATTTGATTTGCGTGAATCCAACTCGTTTAAGAATAAATACTCAAAGTATGTATTCTTGAATTATATCGAAGTACAATTTTAGGCATTTGCAAGCTCAAAGCATAAAATCCCCAAATCAAGTATATAAACCCTAAAAATAAATCATGCTTAGATATGGCTCATGATACCATTGTTAGTGTCCTAGATATGCCAAGGATCTCTAAGAATGATTTGTGTGTGAATATTAAAGAAGTTTGAGGAAAAAACTTACAATAATTGGATGTTGGATTTCAAAAATCTTTGAATGTAAATGAAGCTCCAAGCTTTGTTTGAGTGAATCCAATCCAATGGTGAGTTTCCCTATCACATTCTTTAACTCCAAATGTGCTAGCAAGCTTGAAATTTTGAAACAAAATTTCCAAGAAAGAGAGGGAGAGTCACAGCAATGTGAGGGAGAAAGAGAGAGTTTTGTGCTTTTTTGTATTTTGTTTTCTAAAACAATTACAATTACCAAAGTCAACTCACAAAAGTTGGTATATGCTTTTTCAAAATAGCAAAAGGCAAAGTGTGTTGGAGAAGTTACCATAAAAGCTCCCAACCACTTCCAGCAACTTGAATGACTAGTGATGTAAGTTGGTGGGCCCACACTTAAATTCAAAATTCAAGTTGGGTGAGACTACACACTTCGGGCTCGGATTCGTTTAATCCAATTAAACGAATTTTCCGTTGCGACGTAATTAAATCCAATTTAATTAAACAATAATGCCTAGTAAAATTATTATGAAAGTCCCTTGCGAATTAATTCCAAATTAATTCGTTCGCCCGAATTAAAATCTAATTTTGATTCCATTTTGAAATCCGATTTCAATTAATATATCCAATATATTATTTAATCGATTAATTCCAAATTAATCGCGTTCTCTCTTCTATACAAATTTTATCCTGGATAAATTCTTGCTGCAATTAATCCCAGATTAATTTTCTCTCTCTCATAATTAATCCCAGATTAATTATGTTCGAGTCAAATGTCATCGGTGAATCTTTTGGAAGAGACCCAAGAGATCCCTGATATGTTGGCAGTAAATCCGGTTGTCAGACTATCCGAACACATGTGTACCTGGTACCATGTTCTTACCGATTTACAAGACATGGTTGGCTTCTAGCAAAGCACCGTGCCTACCCAATTCTCCAGAAATATTCAACAAAGAATATAAAGTCTATATCAGGCATAGTACACTAAGTATTGCATATTATGATCCAGTATCGGATGTCACATGCTAGGCATAGGGCTGGAATTGTGTCTGTCCCGTATGAAGCATATATCGGATCACTAACAACTAGTCTCTTTAATCGGATAATCATGACCTAGTCATATTATCCCGATAGTTGCAGCATATTAGAGAACTAGTTATGTATCCTTGCGTGATCATCTTCTCTATATGACTGAAGTGATACTTCCATCTTGACATCACATCCAATACACTGCGATTCTCAGTAAACCCAGAAGAGACGTACACAAAACCTGTTAAAGCCCCGAACGACCAAAACCAAAGCGTACTGATTGTCGCAAGTATTAGCGATGTAAGTCTCAGGTTAAGACCACATACACCTACCCTGATTCGGATTCCCATAGACACATAGTTATACTACCAATGGGATTCCGAGGGGTCTATCCAGAGCGAAGCTGTTCCCGGTCCAACGGCTAACAGAACCTCATATCACACTTGCATAAGTATCATATACTTAAATATATGAGAACTATGTCGTTAAGCTTCCATAACGTGCACAAGTGTAATACTAGTCTATTCTGCATTATCGATGTCCAATCTCGATAATACTACGACTAGGGATATTTAATGATTAAATCGTTTGTGGATTAATATTGTCTTATATCTGATTAATTCGGAACTAATCATAAAGACTTTTATCATTTATATAAATTCAAGTAATCCAATTACAAAATTATAAAATAGTAATTTCTTTTGTCACATAGTTAATTTGTACAAAAACCACAATGTCTTTTACAAATAGTGATGTTATGGGTCATAATTGTCCAGCAGTGTTGGCCCAAGGTTTACAGGGGCAGGGTCACGACCATGTCACATTTGTGAGAGGACCACAACTGCCACTTGTAGGAGTGCAATTCAATGGTAATGGCATGTTAAGAGAAAAAATGACTGAGATTCTTCAGAATCAGTTCGGTTTAGGGGTGAGGCCGATTCGGCCAAGATCTCAAAAATCGTATCCGGAGTGGATTGATTTAGCGTATCCATGGCCTAGGAATTACAAAATACCAAAATTTTCTCTGTTTACAGGGACTGGAGAAGTTTCCACAATATAACACATAGGGTGATTTACCCTTCAGTGTGGAGAGACGAACGATTTCCATAAGCTAAGATTATTTCATGGCTCGTTGTCAGGAGTAGCCTTTTCCTAGTATATCAGCCTGCCACCTAATTCCGTGGAGAATTGGCACCAAATATAGCAGTTGTTCCATGCACAATTCTACAAATTCGAATCCGAAGTAACTTTGGCTGATTTGGTAAATTTGAGGCAGTTGCCAGAGGAATGGGCCGAAATGTTCTTACAAAGATTCAAAGCGGCTCGAGGCCGATGCTACGTGCCTTAACCAGAAAAGGAGTTTGTGAAAATCACTCAAAGCTGTCTTAATTTTGATTTGAAAAAGAAGTTTCAGGATCGAGAATTCTAGGACCTCCCCTAACTCACCACTAGTGTGGTACGATATGAACGGCTATTGAGGGAGGAAGAACAAATGAAGAACGCTAGTAAGGGAACCTATTATAGGAACACAAACTATGAAATAGGCGAAATGAACATTGAATCGGCTGACTTATGCTTAGCCGAATTAGTTAAAGGGAATCCATACGTCTGCAAGGTGTGGGCTGAACCACAGGCGAAAGTAGAAAATGACAAAAAGAGTAGAAATTTTTCTTTTGACATCACTAAGGTTGATGTCATATTTGATCAATTATATAAAGATAAGCAGATTAGGCTGAGCGACCGCCACAAGTTGCCAAGCCCGAACAAATCAGTGACAAAAAGTACTGTAAGTGGCATAATGCATGGTCTCACTCGACTAACAGTTGTCTTATTTTTCAGAATGTGTTGCAGGACGCTATAGAATCTGAACGAATAACGTTCGAGAAGAAGATGGCAGTGGATGATAACCCTTTCCCAAAGCCCTTGGAACTGAATATGATCAACTCTAACCTCACTAAAATGAATTTGCCAAAATTCAAGTTGGTTCTAGATGAGGATCAAAACGGTCATCGCCCTAGTGCTCTTGAAAGAATAGAAAGGCCCCAGGAAGGAAGGGTTCCACAAAATTTATGTGTACGTTGCCAGAACAATATTGAGTGGATGAAAGAGTTGGAAGAAACCTGTGAAAGGAAGCCATTGAAAAAAGAGCCGATAGCATGGCAACCAAGAACATTCGCACCAAGGTTCTATGGAGAACATTTAAAATTCATCCAAAATATCAGGACGTTTATGCCAAAGATTTATCGACCCAATATATGGCATTCGTACTATCGGCCACATTCGTATCATCAGCAGGGAAGAACTATCCCTCTGTGGATGAAATGATAAGGACACAATTGAGACGACATCAAAGGAATTACGGCCGAATGATGTGCCAGTAATGTGAAGTGAAAGCTGCCATTAATCATAGTCTTCCAACTAATACCCTTGTGAGGGTAAAGCCAACTACGGACGCCAAGGATGGTGGTGGCAAAGAGGAAATCGACACATGTTGTAAAGAGCGTACCAAATTTGATCGACAAAAGAAATGGAATGAGACAGATGACGAAGAATCGCTCATTGTTATTTAGTTTGGTAGCATGCCTCCGGTTGTGGCCAATCATTACCTATTATCTGAAAAGTTCAAGAGGGCAATAATGGGATCCCTGGGAGGAGTGAGGATGTCTACGATGGCAATGAGACAGAATTCGCAACACTCGCCATAAATGACAGATGAGTCTCAGACGAAGAGCTGACTGATGTGGAGGAAGAAATAGATATCATAACCGAAGCACGAAGAAGGGGGACAACATAAAATCGGCTTCTCAAAGAGTTATACGAGGCCGAAAACCCCGCAGTAGGGACATTATGAGAAGACTTGGGGCGATCCTCATACCTCGTGCTATACGGAAAGCCCAAAATAAGATGGGTCGTAACCAGAGCAGAAAAATAAAGGATAATCACCAACAGAAAAATAAAGGATAATCACCAGTAATGCCTCCCGTGATAGGCCGATCACGTTTCCAGCTTCCGGATGGAACGAGGAGGAAGAGCCACCTCAAATAAAAACAAATGGTAAGCAAGTACTTGAAATATGAATATCAGGGAAGGTGACGTTTCCAAGACCACCACAGCAAATGACAAAACATCTCTGACCGCTTTATGTAAAAGCAAAGGCAAATGGAATACCCATCACTAGGGTGTTAATCGAAAATTGAGCGGTCATCAATGCTATTCCAGTTAGGATGCTGGGGCGATCAGCGAAATCAGAAGACGATCTCATCCCTACGGAATTAGTGCTTACGAGTTTCAATGGAGGAGCAACAACAACCAAATAAGTCATCTCATTAGATCTACAGATGGGAAGCACTACTAAGACAATAATATTTTTAGTTATAAACGGGCCACCCACGTATAACATGCTCCTGGGATGAGATTATATCCACGACAGCCGATGTATTCCTTCGTCTCTTCATCAATGTCTGGTCTTTTGGATTCAGAAAGACGAAGTGGAAGTGGTACACGCTGATAATAGACCCTTCGCAGCAGAGACAAATTCGGCTGAATATTTCATGTATGAAGGAAATTATGGGCCGGCTAAAGTGCTGAATGAAGTAGGGAATTCATCCATAGTGGCCAAAAAATGACGAGTCGTACACCGCAGAGTTGTTAAATGATTTATTCGCACAGACAAAGACAACTATAGTGGCTTTTGGAAGGCCAACATCTGGCCATGAAGCCAGCAATTCAAATGAAGACGAACGAACAGATTAAGGAACAAGCCGCGCTTGCGGCCACCAGAGCCAGCTTAATGGCTTATGTCACGGAACGGTAAATGGAAGTCGACGCCCAGGCTGTAATTTCGGCCTTAAGGTGGAAATTAATAACACATCAGACGGAAGATAGAATAAGAGAAGCATGTAGGGTGGATTGTTTGAAGGAAGGAAATGAATATGATGAAAGACCTAAGGAGGAAGAAGAATACGCTCTGAATGGACGTCATAAGGCGAACATTACGAGAGTACAGGACGTTTTAGGAGAAGTGAACCTGGGAGAAGAGAACAACAAGCGCAGCACTCTCATCTGGCCATGAAGCCAGCAATTCAAATGAAGACGAACGAACAGATTAAGGAACAAGCCGCGCTTGCGGCCACCAGAGCCAGCTTAATGGCTTATGTCACAGAACGGTAAATGGAAGTCGACGCCCAGGCTGTAATTTCGGCCTTAAGGTGGAAATTAATAACACATCAGACGGAAGATAGAATAAGAGAAGCATGTAGGGTGGATTGTTTGAAGGAAGGTAATGAATATGATGAAAGACCTAAGGAGGAAGAAGAATACGCTCTGAATGGACGTCATAAGGCGAACATTACGAGGGTACAGGACGTTTTAGAAGAAGTGAACCTGGGAGAAGAGAACAACAAGCGCATCACTTATATCAGCAAAGAACTGGACACCTAGGTACGTGAAAAGCTAATTTCTCTCTTAAGACAGTATAAAGATTGTTTTGCTTGGGACTATGACGAAATGCATGGTTTAGATAAGGCTTTGGTAGAACATATGTTGCCTATTATGCCGAGTCACAGGCCATATAAACAACCCTCCCGGAGGTTTGCACTTAATGTCATGTCTGACATTAAAAAAGAAGTCGAGCGCCTCTTGAAGGAAAAATTCATTAGAACCACCAGATATGTATAATGGTTATCAAATATCGTCCATGTCATAAAGAAGAATGGGAAATTAAGAATATGTACAGATTTTAGAAATTTAAATTTGGCAACACCAAAAGACCAATACCCTATGCCTACAGTACATTCCCTAGTGGACTCCACAACAAGATACCAAATCTATTCTTTTATGGATGGATATACAGGGTATAATCAAATCTACATTGCCGAAAATGATATCCATAAAATAGCTTTCAGATGCCCGAGTTTTCTAGGATGTTATGAGTGGGTGGTAATGCCATTCGGCCTCAAAAACACCAGAGCCACTTACCAACGGGCCATGAATTTGATTTTCCATGATCTGATCAGTAGTTTTATAGAAGTTTATATAGACGATATATTGGTAAAGTCTATGACCGAGGGCGAGCATTTTTACCATTTAACAATGGCTTTTGAGCGAATGAGGAAATTCAAACTAAAGTTAAATCCTGCCAAATGCGCTTTTGCGGTTAGTGCATGGAACTTTTTGGGTTACCTAGTCCATCAGTGAGGAATTGAGATTGATGTTAATAAATCTCAGGCCATCACGGAAGCCAAACCGCCCCGGAATAAAAAAGAGTTGCAAAGGTTCCTAGGGCAAGTCAATTTCTTAAGAAGGTCATTTCGAATTATGCAGGAAAAATAAAAGTTTTCTTGTCCCTACTAAGGCTAAAAGAAAAAGATGAATTTGTCTGGACCGAAGAAAATCAAAAAGCTTTCGAAATCTTGAAGAACTATTTATCAAAGCCGCCGGTGATGGTACCCCCTGTGCCAGGACGGCCAATGAAGCTTTACATATCCGCTGAAGAGCAATCCATAGCTGGAATGATCGCACAGGACGATAACACAGGTGTGGAAATAGCCATTTATTATCTCAGCAGGCAATTATTGAAATATGAATGTAATTACTCTCCAATGGAGAAATTATGTTTGGCTTTGTATTTCACGTGTACTAAATTACGCGCCTACTTTAGGCTGACTATTGTGTATCTAATTACAAAAATCAATATAGTGAAATACATGTTTTCTCGTCCCATTTTGCATCAAAGAGTAGGATTTTGGTCTCTATCATTATCCGAATTCGACATACGACATGAGCCCCAAAAGGCCGTGAAAAATCAGGCCCTTGTACATTTTTTAGCTGATCACTAATGTTTAAGCACCACTAAATAAATAGGAATGGAAATAGGCGAGTGTAGTTTAAAACCATGTACGATGTATTTTGATGGATCTAGCACAACAAAAGGAGCAGGAATGGGAATAGTCTTGGTCAGTCCGTTAGGAGAATCATTCTGTCTCATTATCAAGTTGGACGAATGTTGCACCAATAATCAGGCCGAATACGGCTTTAATATTTGGTTTAGAGATGCTCCTTGATATGAGAGTGAAACACGTGTCCATTAAGGGAGATTCGAAACTAGTGATCCAATAAGTGACGAGGGCCTTTAAATGCCAGAGTCCGTCGGTCATGGAACTGTCAGATATAGCTAAAGAGCTGCTAGATCAATTTGACTTCATAGAGCTGGAGCATGTCTCAAGGATGAAGAATGATATGGCTAATGAACTGGCCCAAGCAGCCTCAGGGTATAAACAGACAAGTATAGATGGCATATAAAAGAGAGAGGAGGCCAAACCAGCCATGGTAAGACGAAGGAATGTGATGGACGTTATAACCACCGAAAACCAAAATGAAGATCAAAATAAGGACAAGTGGAGGAAAGAGATTAGATAATTCTTAAAGCAACCAGAAAATGGGAAAGATCGAAAGCTAAAACTAAAAGCCTTGAACTTTGTGGTATCAAGAGATGTATTGTATAAAAAACGCCAGGATGGTTTATTGTTGAAATGTGTAGGACCATCAGAAGCCAAGACCATTATGACCGAAGTGCATGAAGGGGTTTGTGGAGCTCACCAGGTCGGAGTGAAGATGAGATGGTTAATCATAAGGAGTGGATACTATTGGCCAAAAATGGAGGAATCATGCATAATGTACGCTAAGGGATGTGTGACTTGTCAGAAGCATGGGCTCATTCAAATAGCACAAGCGATAGAAATGGTCCCTGTTATTAAGCCATGGCCATTCATGGGATGGGCGATTGATTTAATAGGGAAAATCTACCCTGCATCTAGCAAAAGACACACCTTCATCATCGTCGCCACAGATTTCTTCACCAAGTGGGTGGAAGCAATCCCGGTAATAGAAATTTCTCAAGAACAAATAGGATGGACAGATGTACAAGAAGAGAAAGAAGCACATGAAAAAGAAGATAGCAAAGAACGAGCCTCAGACAGACATTGATCAATGTCTGAAAGAGAAAGAACTTTGAAACATTCTGATGGGGTGGAACGAGAATGAAATAACGAAAGAGGCCACCCTTGGACGAGACCAAATTGGCGGGCGGCGAAGTTAGAAGAGTATACCTCCACCCCAGTCTTGCCATTGGCTCTAGTCAAAATATCATGAATCAGATCGCAGGTACATAAAAACTTGCGTCATATGTGATTGACCGATTTATCCTCATCTGACTTGGGAAGCTCGTGAATAAAAGAAGGGCTGTCACCCAAGGAAAAAGGAAAAAAAAAAGCCGGGACTCGAAGAATGGTGTAAAAATATTCAAAAATAGTGTGAGGAATGAGGGAAGTCGGCCCTAGTTGGGCGAACAAAAGGCCGGCACAAGGGTATGAGCGATTTGACTCAATTGAACCGAAAACCGGGAAATAGGCTCTAAGCCAAAGCTGGACAAGCCAAAGAGGGCCAGAAGCGATCGGCGAAGCGCCAAACCGTAGCTATTTCTGGAGAACGGCCAGGCCCCGATAAATAGCGGTCAACAAAAAAGAACCTAAATCTAAACGACGGCCGTTGGAAATATCTGATGAAATGGGTGTTGGGAAAATCTACGGTCCCGAGGATCAAATCAAGCATAGAAACATACATGTGAATACATTGAGGAAGTCGCGGAATACTTACATCGATCGGTTGAGGCGATGCGTCGAAGAACAAAACTTTTTATGCCCTTTGAAACTCCTCCAAGGCTCTCGGCATTCACTAGTTTGGCTCCTCTATTTTCGGTCCAAGCTCCAAGCTTTTGGGTGGTGATTCCAAGCTCACAAGTGGGTTTCCCTATCACCTTTGTATGTCTCCAAATGTGTGCTAGCAATTAGGAATATTTGCCACAAAAATCCCTTATTTTCTCCCTACAATTCACGGCAAAACCAGAAGGTTTTTGGAGAAGAAATTCAGCCCATGGCCGAATAGAAGGAAGAAGAAAGAGAAGAGATAATGTGTTGGTTGTTGGCAAAAAGTGTGTCTTATACACTTATGAATTTCCAAATTCATTTACCAAAAATTTAGCTTTCCAAAAGTCAAAGGTTTAGTGCCAACCAATATCATCAATCAATCAATCAATCAAATTGTCACATCACTCAAACTGAGATGTGATTTGACGCTTGATGTGACTAATGATATGACGCTTGATGTGACTTGCGGGCCGCACTTGAATTTGAAATGCGAGTGCGCTCGCAAACACTATTGGGCTCGGGTTCGCTAATTCCAAATTAACGAATTTTCTGTTGCGTCGTAATTAAATAATTATGCCTAGCAAAACTATTATTCACGTCGCTAATGAATTAATTCTAAATTAACTCGTTTGCCTAAATTAAAATCTAATTTCAATTCCGCGTCGAAATCCAATTTCGTATAATATATCGAATATATTATTTTATCGATTAATTCCAAATTAATCGTTATCTCTCTTTAATTGATATTTTAACCCAGATAAAATATCTCCGTAATTAATCCCAGATTAATTTTCTCTCTCATCTAATTAATCCTAGATTAATAAAGTGTGAGTCATACGTCATCGGTGAATCTTCGAGAAGCGACCCATGAGATCCCCGGATATGTTGGCAGTAAATTCGGTCGTCAGACTATCTGAACACGTAAGTACCTAGTACTACGTTTGTACCGATTTACAAGACAAGGTTGGCTTCTAGCAAAGCGCCATGCCTACCCAATTCTCCAGAAATATCCTTACAAGAATATGTGATCTATATCAGGCGTAGTATACGTAGTATTGTGTATTACAATCAAGTATCGGATGTCACGTGCTAGGCCTGGGGCTGGAATTGTGTCTGCCCCATACGAAGCACATATCGGATCTCTGGTAACTAGTCTCTATAATCGGATAAACATGACCTAGTCATCTTATCCCGATGACTGCCGTACTTAAGAGAACCAGTTCCGTATCCTACGTGACCATCATCTCCACTATGACTGGAGTGATACTTCCGTCTTGACATCACACGCAACACATTACGATTCTCAATATACCCAGCAGAGGCGTACACAAAACCTGTTAAAGCCCTGGACGACCTAAAACCAAAGTATATTGATTGTCGCAAGCATTAGCGGTGCAAGTCTCAGGTTAAGACCAAATACACCTACCCTGATTTCGGACTTCCATAGACACATAGTCATACTACCAATGGAATTCCGAGGGGTCTATCCAGAGCGAAGCTGTTTTCCGTACCATCGGTAAAACACAACCTCCTACTACACTTGCATGAGTATCCTATACCCAAATATATGAGAACTATGTCGTTAAGCCCTCACAACACGCACAAGTGTAATACTAGTCTTTTACGCATTATCGATGTCCAATCTCGATAATACTCTGACTATGGATATTTAATGATTAAACCTTCGTGGATTGATACTGTCTCATATCATCTCAATCCAGGAACTAATCATATGGACCTTCTATCATTTATATATCTCGGTGATATAATCACAAATGATGAAAGAGCAATTTCCTTTGTCACATAGTTAATTTGTACAACAACACCATTATCTGTATAAATAGTGACGCTATGGGTCATAACTGTCCAACAATGGGAAGATGACCCACCATGGATTTCTGACTGGGCGCGCAAATGATATATTTATAAAGCCAGTAATGAATGAAAGTGGTGCGTTCCAACACCGAGACCGGACCGGCTGAATCAGAAAACGCATGAAAGAAAGCGAAATAGGAAGAGAATGACGAAGTGTCCATTGAAGGAGGAGGAAAATGAAAGATAGTGCAAGCAGAAATGGTCGCGCCCAAAGGGGCTAACCCAGTCAAAGCACTGATGTCACGAAGAGTGATGGTAAAAGGACCAGAGGGAAAGAGGAAGACGTTATAATCAGAAGACCAGAAGAGCAATGATGTGGGGAATAAGTTTCGGTCAAAATGGGGTAATGCCAATGAAAGCTCGATGAGGGAAAGCAAACCATTTTCTTCAAGAAAGGTACGGGTGTCTGCGTGCAACCTCATACGCTGAAACCAGGTTTCGAATGAGGAATCATGTTTAGGCCAAGTACGAATAGGGTTAGACTGGGCAAGAGAAGAAACATTCAAAGGTTCTGAAAAAGAGAGGTTGGAAATGAAAGGAAACAACTGAGCCAAATGGGCTGTAGTAATGGTTGTGTCGTCAAGAAAGATGGGGCCTAGGGAGCAAAATCCATGGTTTTCATCGAGGGTGTAGATGCCAAAGACACCCACAGAAGAATCACCCAATGCATCTTGGTAATCACCAAAAGTTGAAGCGCCCTTTTTTGAAGTGGAAGAAGACGACGCCATAGCAAAGAAATTGAGAGCAAGAAGGTGGAAAATTTTGCAAATGAAGAGAATGAAAATGGTAAAGAGACAGAATTAAGCTTTTATATAGCGAAGGTAAACGATTCGCCATATGACAAGTGTCGCGGCCTGATTCGAGGGGAGAATAAAGGGTGGGAAACGAAAAGGGCGATATTAGATATGATTTGATATGGAATTGACACGAAAGACGACGCATTAATTGGTGCACTGATGGCTTTCAACAAGATGTGTTGGGAAGGTCGCGCATTTATTGGAAAAGTCATGGGTTCACATAGGAAATGTAGACGACGGCTCTCATTACGTACAATGCTACCAAGAGGTATGGCGAAGATCATCAGGCCGAAGCCAAGGTAAAATTCCACCTCGATTTCGCTCCTTGACTCAATCAAGGCGAATTTGGGGGATAATATTATTAATAGAGAAAATTTCCTTAGGACGAACGAGTATATGAAAGAAGACGAAAAGGAAAGACGTATATCACCCAAGGACGAACAAGTCTATGACGGAAGAAAATGAATGAAGAGGCTAAGGCATAGTCTCCCAGCAAACGATGGACTATAAAGGGAAAAGGAACGATCACCATAAGAATAAGTACCTTGCAGTTGATCCCACGACCTAGCGGTTAGGCAGTAATCCCCACGATCCAGGCGCACAACTCTGTAGTTAAGTGCACGATCTAGCGATTACATGCAAGCATGAAACGTTGGCGTCCTTGAACCAAGGGAAGCAAAACTGCTCAAGCGGTTGGCTAGACTCTTCACTATAAAAGGTTCAGGCGTGGGAAGAAGCGAGAAAAATGAAAAAATGAAGACTAATACTGAACAATGTATTTTAATTTCTTAGTTTTATAATTTGTAGAATTGTAATTTGTGTGATTGTGCCCCTTAGAGGTATTTTCGCAAAATCAAACATCCATTGTTGGGACTCTGTCTCGGGAGGTTTGGACCTTACACGCGCATTGATAAAAAATTATGCAAACAGAAGCTGAACGCTGCTTTTAATTAAAAGAAGAGGTTCAACCTTGTTAATTCGGCAACGGCAACCCAACGGCTGCTCAGCCCATTCAACTGCTCTCTTTGATGGCAAAGTCTCTTTAGCTTTTGATTCTTGATCTTCCTACTTTCCTCAGTGTAGCTAATAAATTATGATCACTTTTTCAGCCATAGAATTGAGCATCAAAGCAGTTAACCTGACTTGTTTTGATATGGTTATTATACACTAATGTTGTGTTTTTTTGCCATCCCCTTTCTCATGAGGTCATTTATCCGTTTTGGGTATCCGACGAAGACATTAGCATGGAAACGATTTTCCCTTCCTGCGACTACGGTCGTCAAACGAACCGAGCGGAAAAAAGACCACGGAGGATCATAACCGATCCTTATGGGTTTTAAAAAAATTTCTTTCAACAAACTTAAAAGAAACACGTGTATATGTATATATAAAATATATATATATATATAGCATGTATACCTCCCGTGAGCTTAATCCGGAAAGTGAACCGTCTCTAGCTGTCTTCAGACGCATCCACACACCGAAACGGCTTAACGAAGCTTCCATTTATCATATAAAAGGTTTTTCAAAGTCTATGAAAATATGTTCCACCAAACTTTGATAAGCTTAAATTTAATCATTGAAGAAGAAACACAAAGGAATCAAGTTCCTTCTTTTTTCCATCTTCTAATTCAAACTTTAACACTTAGGAAAAACAAAGAAAATATTTTTCTCTCCCAACCATCACCATGGTTGAATTTTTCCTTCTTGTGTAAGCTTATGTTTTGATTTTTTTTTTCTTTGTCAACATACACCAAAATGACCTTTGATCAAGAGTAACAAATTACCATGACCTAGGTTAACAAGTTTCAAAGGTAATTTGTCTTTCATTTAAACTACAAGTAAGGTACTATAGCAAGTAATAAGTTGTTTGTCATGTGTCACTTGTTAATTAGTTAACATAAAGTAAAATTTAGATATTTGTTACTTAATATTTAATATAATCAAATATCTAATTTTTGATCATATTAAATAAATAATAGAAATACTTAAAGTAAATCAAATTAAATTCACATCATTGATCAAATATCTATTTTGGTGGATTTAATAAGATCTTAACGCTTGTTAACAAATCATGATGGCAAGTGTCAACTTAATACATTAACAATGGCCAAATCAAAATCTACCATAATAAAGTAAATAAAATATCTTGATATTCTAATTTATTTTATAATAAATAAATACTTAATTTAAATCAAACATTAAATATTTTGTATTTAATGATATCTTGATACTTGACAAAATCATACGATGTCATGTGTAAAGATAAAAACTTGACACTTGTCCAAATCAAAATTTGACATGTGTAAAGTAATTAAATATTATGATATTAAATTATAATATTGACATATATCTTTATATCAAAATATCTTTATTAGTCTTCTAATTGTCCGCAAGTCACATTCATGGTATTTCTAAAATCACCAAAATATTTTATGAATAAGTGGATGCTAGCGCATCAATACCAGAAAATATTTTGCACTTTACCGATAAAGTACATAAATTGCTTTGCGATCATATATCGAAGCAATTTACTTAATTCGTCAGTCATTCAGCTAATATGTGTGACCCTTTAGGTTCTCTAGGAGTTGGACATGAGATAATATGAATACATTCATATCGCTTCGGTACAAGGCATTGTAACCGAAGTTCCCAATGATCATGAGTGACCTCTAGCAAGATGTCATGACCCCTAAACACGAAAATTAAAAATTAGATAAACTCATATAGTCATACTTACGTATAGTAAAGTCCTTCTACTGTCGACTTCTTATCAAGTGTGGGCCATGAAGTCGTCAAGCCCCTAACTTGATCATAGGATAAGGAAATCAATCATATATAGGATTCACGAATCAGTAAAATATATTTTCGGAAGACGTGTACTCCGGTCGGAGATTTGATCCTTGTATATGACATTCCCACCTGGGATCTCAAGCTCCAATATCTGAGCCAGCAGATTCCATTTTGATCATCATATGTCCTCATATATTAAGAACATATTACCAGCAAGCTTCTTTCACCAGGCGTGATTAGCCTCGATGCTATATACACAAATGAACGATACGTCTCAACGCAGACGACAGTCGTGACGTCTCGGGTCAAAGGACTAGTGGTACGCTGGTACGAGTGTGTAACGAATCATTGATTGCGGATAATCGTTCATGTGATTCGTCATATTTGGTCACGGTCATTAACAAGTTTCTCAAACACATTACCCATGTTCATGCTCTTGTGACATGAGACTCGTCACCCAAATATTAGTATCAAGTACTAATCTATGAGAGCATCAAAAACATGAGTGTCATACGACGTGATCATTCGTGATGACATCACCTCAACCGGGAAAAGATTCAGATGTGTTTAAATCGGAACTCTATACTCATATATACAACCTAGATTGCAGATTCAGGTTGATGCCATTGTTAGTGCAGGATGGTTCAATCTTAAAGTACCTGAAGTATCAATGAATGCATCATTCGGAAGACCCTTTTGGAGTTGAAGCAACTGGGACATCCTTCACTGGCTTGGAAGGTGTTGGAGCTGGGGCTTGTGATCCGAAAAGGTCCAATGGAAGTAGCACCTGATCAACCTGATACACTGCTAATTAATTGCTTCCACTAAATATAGTGTTAGCCACGGTTGCATCGTTAACCCCGGTTGTTAAGTTCACTTGATTCCTTGAAGTTGTGACATTAAGCGGGAACTCACCATCATTGCTATTTCCAGCCTGAGTACGCGGAGGATTGCTCGTGGTTTGGAACTGTGACGTAGACATTGTTAATATTTGGCAATTCCAGTGATTCTCTCCCACTTTTTAATTGGTTACGCTTTGACAGCATGTACAGTACGAGGTGGTATATCATGTGCCGGGTGTATATGTCATCTCTCTCACAGCAGACGGGCCCCACAACTGTACAGTACAGTGCTGCCTTGAGCATACTTCTTTGTTTGCTTCATGAATTCTGAAATTGCTTAGACATGGATGTTAATCATTGTTCTTGGATGGATGGATATATAGTTACTACATACATGACCATTTGTGGATGTAATTTTTTGTACATAAGATGTAATACCACGATGAAGTTATAACTTGGGTGTAATTTTTGCAATTCAAATTGCCAAGGTACTTGTGCAGAATTATGACAAAACTGTATGTGTTGGTTTGTTTTCACAGGATCCAAAAAGTAAAGTGAGCGTCAAGTAATAGAAGATTGATTGTCTTGGCATCTTCAAGTTTAAAAAGAGTGGCACTTCCGAGTTTCTGTTGAATGGCATATATGTTGTTGTGCCTACCATTTTGATTATTATAATCCTCAAGAGGTGTTATTAAATTTTGCAATAAATATTATAACCATAATCAATCATACATGATAATTAAAATGAATCTGATAGCAAAATAATATTGGTTAAGTCAGTGGTGTTTAATAAAAAAAAATCAAACCCGTAATAAATTCGGTATTTGACTTTTCTATAAAAGCAGGAGGTTAATGATTCACAATAGCAATTATTATTTTTTTTTTTTTTTGAAAAGCAAAAATAACATTTCATTATTGAAAAGTGTCAATAATACATTTAATATTTGAAAGAAAATCACCATTCCACTGAACAGGACAAAGAGCCCCCACAGCTAACTTTGCTATCTCATGAGCAAAAGTACACTGAGTTCCCCTTAAGCTTGTTTAACTTCTCTATGATCTCTTTAATGATCCAGAAAATCACTTTCCTAGTGCTCTTCCTGTTACTAATAAGATCCACTACTCGTTTACAATCCGTCTCTATAATCATGTCATTCATATTAGCAGCCACTTGTAATCCAAAATTCACAGCTTCTGCTTCCGCAGCCTCTCATCTCCATCAGAGCCAATGCTCTTCATGGCTATTAGGGTTAACTTATAAAAAAAAAAAAAACTGAATTTTTAAACCAAAAACACACTTTAAAAACTATTCATTCTGGCCCAATATGTATTTTTCTCACAACATCAACGGTAATAGACAAATAGAATTATGTTTTGATAAAAAAAATTTAAATATACTATAGAACCTCTTCTTTGTTTCTTACTGTTTTTTAATATATATATATATAACATTCGGATCTCTTTTCATTACTATTTTAAGAGGGCTACTCTTCCCCCAACTGAGACTCCTCCTCCCATTGTCTCCCCTTAATTTTCGAAAATAACCCTCCTTTTGTCAAAAATTTCATTCCCCAATAAACCAAATATATCTCCAATATATATATATATATATATATATATATATATATATTTAAAATTTTAAAATAACATATATACTTATTTTATTTTATTAATTAAATTTTTTTTATTTTTTTTATTTTTTAAATTGATATTTTTTTGCTCTTTTATATATATATATTTCTTTTTTATTTGTTTAATAAATATTACAAATTTCATATTTATTGTTATTTATTTTATGTTATTTATTCATTTAATTTTTGTGATTCTTTTTTAATTTATTTAACACTACTTATGTATTATAAAAATATAATTTAACCAAATAAAATAAATTTTATAAAATAAATTTTTTGATAACATGCTGATTTACGAAAGTAAATAAGACAAATAACTTTTAATAAATATATTACATTTATTAAACAAATAGACTATCAAAAAAATTTATTTTATAAATTAATTTCATTTGGTTAAATTATATTTTTTTTTATACATAAGTAGTGTTAATTAAAATAAAAATGAATCAAACAAATTAAATGAATAAATATGAAATTTGTAATATTTAAAAATTATAAAATAAAAAAAATAATTAATAAAATGACAAAGGGAGTTATAATTAGTATATTATTTATTTATTTTTAAATTAATATATATAAATATAGAATTATTGGCTAATGAAATTATAATAATTGGGGGAGTAATTATTGACAAAGGTATGGGTATTTTAGGAATTACGCATGAGGACAATGGGGTTTTGTCGGGAGAGGGGAGGGGAGGAGTAATTTGCCTATTTTAAATATAAATTATACTTTCGATAAGAAAATTTGACATTCTGAAAATTATTTAAAAAGGAAAGAAATAATTAATTACTTGATTGTTTGCCCACTAAAAGCAACTTCTAAACCAGAGAGCAGGGAATTTGTAAAAGATTTTCTCAAGTGGAAATCATTATTGATTTGACTGGATGTCTACATATCCAAACTTATTATTTTCTAAATTATTGTTATTTAAATGGGTTCATCTATAATACCCCGAAAGTATTTCATATTTTTGGTTCAAATGTATAATTTTTAGTATTAAATATGTAATTTAAATTACTAAACATGTAAATTCTATCAATAAATATGAATTTTTCAAAATATGAATTAGTTGCATATTTATTGGTAGAATTTATATATTTAATGGTTTAAGTTGCATGTTCAATATTTAAAATTACATATTTATGTCTAAAAATATTTGATACTTTTATATACATTAATAGTGGCGTATTTTTTTATATCAAACAAGTCACAATCATAAGAATTTACGGAAGAGAGATGACGTGGTTGATTGATTTCAACAAATAATTTTATTTTTCCAAAGAAATACAAAAAGGGTAGCATTTGAAGTTTGAAAACATTCACAAATTTAAAGAGAGACTTTAGTGCACTTAGTCTCCCACTAATTTCATTGGTTTCACAAAATTATTGATTAAAAGATTTGGAAAAGAAACACATGAAAATGACTCTTTGGTGCAACTTGTAACTTTTAAAGGATCAAAAGGTCTCTCGTATGAGGAATTTTTTGATATAATATATCATAGATCAATAATTATATATCATATAAGAGTTGTATTAAATAAAAATTTTATTTATTTAGTTTTTTTATTATTTAATACACGTGATATATATAATTCGGTTATTGTATGACCGATGTGGTACCACAATTATATAATAAAAAATTTTCCCCTAATAACCTCTTATGAATTTTAGGATTTTTTATTTCTTAGGTTAGGGTTGAATTAAAACTAATTAACTGTCATTTTTTATCATTTCAAAATAACAATAAATTAAAGTGATCTTCCTCGTGATGTTCATTTCTTTATTAATTGAAGTTGCGTTAAATTTCTTTATTTAGATAATTTTGCAAGTAAAGTTTTTAATAAATTATTTTTAATGGTTTACTTGTCAATGAGTTTTATTAAAAATTATGAAGTTATTTTAATATACAATTTTTTTTTAAAATGTAATGAAAAGAATGAAAAAAAATTATGATAAAGAATAAATATATTTTAGATCATTTTTCAAAGTCCAGAGATATTTTAAATAAAAGTACACACATTTATTTCTGTAAGTCCAGATTTTCGAGATTGAGGATAAGGTATATTTAAAAAAATACAACCCAACAATACTAAAAATTGGAAAAAAAAATTTTGAGGATAAAAAATAAATAAAAATAAACTTCTAATTATAAGAAAAATTATATCAAACAAACATGTATTTGCATGTGGTATTAAATTTAAAAAAAAAAAAAAAAAAACCAATATATTTATAATAATTGTACTGTAATGTTTTTTTTCCTTATATACAGTACAATTATTATAAATGTATTGGTTTTTTTTTTTTTTTTTTTTTTTAAAAAAAAAAATTTGAATACCACATGCGAATACATGTTTAAATTTTATCCACCACACACGATTAAGAAAGTGTTGTATATCACATGGATTGTAATCGGGATATCTTACCTTGATTATAATTCGAGATAAAAAAAATCGTCGTGAATTTCATACCGATTAGTTTAGAAACTTGAATCATAATCGGGATTTGAGAATTTTAGGTTAATTCGAGATTCGAGATAAAATTTTATCCTGAATCCCGATCTGATTTTTTTATTCAGAATAAAAAAATTATCCCGAATCTCAATTGAAATTTTAGTTGTGATAATTATTCGTCCTTAATCTCGATCAAGATTCAAGATTTTTCTGCCAACCATGAATATATATCACTAGACGATAACACTAGAAAAGAAAATGGGGGTGAGTTTGTTGAAGCGTTAACAGATAAGTTAATGATAGTATATCACTAGACGATAACACTAGAAAAGACAATGAGGATGTGTTTAGTAGAGCGTTAACATATAAGTTAATGTTAGCATTAATAATATCACAAAATCATAATTTCAAAATATGATATTATTTTTTGAGATTAACTTATTTAACGTTTGATTCATACCTTATATTCGCTGATAATACTACTTAAGAAGATAAAAATTAATGAAATGATCCTAATAAAAATATTAAAAAAAATTGACTTTTTGATACAGTGTGATGATATATGGCACGTGGTGATTGGTGGAAGAATAATATATGAATAAAAAGAAATGCAGAAGATTAAAACCAAAAGAGACAAAATAACCACCGCAAGTAAACCGGCATGAACGGTGGATGCAGCATAGATAGCAGTTGATACGTAATGTAAGCCACCACTTTCCCGATGTTTCCTCTCTTCTTCCTCTTCTTCTTCTTCTTTCGTTTTCTCACTCCAAATTTTCCTTCGGCGTTTCGTTCGAGTACCAAAAAGAAAAAAAAAAAAAAAAAAAAAAAAAAAAAAGGAGTTCGAAATCAAAATTATATATGAACGAGAAGAAATAAAAAAAGTTTTTATGTTCAATAATATCTTGCCTTCTTGTCGCGCTTGTAGCTACTGTTACTTCCTGTTACAACAACAACAACAATTGCAACAGCGGGAGCAGTTTAGGCTGTGACGATGAAGGAACGTCGGAAGAGCGACGTCGTTTCGTGTCACAGGTTCTTTAGATGCTCTCTCTTCGCAGTCTTTACTTGTGTTTGCTTCGGTGGCTTTACTTTCTCTACTTTCCGTCTCTTATTCAGAGGTAATTCTTTTTTCTTTCTTTTTTTGTGTTAAAATAATGATAATTCTTGAGCTTTCATTTAATTTAATTTATTTTTATCTGTTCTTTCATATTAAGATTCACATGTTTATGAGTTAAATTAAATGGATTAATTGAATTGCCATTTAATTAATCTATTTTATTTTATTTTTATTTGGTTTTGAATAGAAAGATTTCAGCTAGTACTGGGGTCCACGTGGCGAAATCCAATCATGAAAGTCACTAGCGCTCAATCGCCGATTACTCCGGTGGGTTCTTTACCAGAAACGGTTATGTTTCCTGATCAGGTTCTTATTTTCCTAAAATACCCTCCGTCGGTTCGGTTATTTACCGAAGAGGACTTCCGCTGTGTTTATCACTCGGACAACTCATCCCTGCCGTATGAGTTCAAGCAGCAGCCTATTCGGATAGACGGTCATGATTTCGACGAACTGATAGTACGGTGTAGCATCCCTCCACGTGGCTTTACCTTGTCCCTTGATTTAAAACCACAAGGGAATAATAGAATTCCAGTTGGGTACATTCATCGGTGGGACTCCGTTACCTATGAAGCTTTACTAGACCGTGACAATACTACCCTTGTCTTCATCAAGGGGCTTAATCTACGGCCAGAGAGAGAGCTTCTAATCCATCCAAATTTGAGTGCGTGTACGGTTGGGATTTTAGGAGAACCAAGTTCTTATTAAGATCAGAATTGCTGTCAATTGGTCAGGAGATCGGACGGTGCAAGACCCCCTTGAGTGTACTGAGTGGGCCACACCGGCCCAACAAAATCAAAGTGTCTATAAGGATCAAAGGCAAAGGAATCTTTCGAACTATAGCCCACCCGGTCCGCCTTTCGGGTCTTGACCCACCCGACCGAAAGGAACATGAAATGTGCATATGTACAATGTTGTGTAACCAGGCACGGTTTCTTAGAGAATGGGTCATGTACCACGCCCGAATTGGAGTACAACGTTGGTTTATTTACGACAACAATAGCAATGATGACATTGAGAGTGTGATTGATTCATTGTCTAATGCAAATTACAATATTACAAGACACTTTTGGCCTTGGATTAAGACACAAGAGGCCGGGTTCGCCCATTGTGCATTACGGGCACGGGACGTGTGCGATTGGGTCGGGTTATTGATGTTGATGAGTTTTTTTATTGTTGTCGGGACTAATGTTACATGATGTAATTAGAAATTTGTCTAAAAATAGTAATATAGTGGAGTTACGAACTTCATGTCATAGCTTTGGACCGTCGGGGCTAAAACATGTGCCGATACAAGGAGTGACGGTAGGATACACGTGTCGGATGGCGATCCCGGAGAGACACAAGAGTATAGTCAAGCTTGAGGCACTTAATTCTACATTGATCAATGTGGTGCATCATTTTCACTTGAGAGATGGATTCGGATATGTAAATGTGAATCGAAGTATGTTGGTTGTTAATCACTACAAGTATCAAGTGTGGGATGTGTTCAAGGACAAGTTTCTCAGGAGAGTGGCAACTTATGTGGCTGATTGGCAGGATACTCAAAATGTCAGGTCCAAGGATAGAGCCCCTGGTCTGGGGACTCGAGCCATCGAGCCACCAGATTGGTCCCAGCGGTTCTGTGAGGTCAATGACAGTGGCCTCAGAGATAGGGTGTTAGAAACTTTTACTGATCCAATAACCCTTCGTTTGCCATGGCAAGAAATGACAAACAGTTAGATTGATGAACAAAATAGACCAAGACAGAATGGGACATTGTTATAATTTATTAGAGATATATGCTTTATTTCTTTTATAGCTACATGTGACATTTGTGTATATATACTTGATAATTACAAAAGAATAAATGAATGAGATCATGAAGACAAATCCCATTTTGTTAAGGCCCATTAGACATTGATTTTTAAGGAATCTTTTAGGGAATTATATCCGTTACAAATAGGGGCCCGACAAAATCTGATTCAAAATTATTTGACCGTTGAGACAGATTGCTTCCCCCTTAAACTCTCTATCTCAAGAATCCCATTCGTTTCTTTTCTCTCTTCTCACATGCAACCTTAAAAGATTCTTTAAAAATGGTGAGTGAAGAACCAAAACAGAGCCCACAAGACCAAAAAGAACCGAACCCAGTTGCAGAAAATGGCCAAAATACAGAGGGTTTGTTTAGCCCCAGATTCAAGTCTGTGGCAGCCATGGCTGGATGGGACGAGGAGGCCATTCTTGTTGCTACTCTTGTTGTTGAGGATACGCCTGATCGAGAGTCTAAGCAGAAGAGACGATTTGATTTGCAATACAAGACTCCACCTTCTAATTCAAGAAGGTAATTGATTGGTTAATAGAATTCCTTAAAAGATTTATACAAGAAATGAAATTCAAGTGAGTCAAAAGGTTGAGACTGGTAGCCATAACCTTTCAGTTGATTTTACATTGGGTTTTGTGAGAAAGTTTAGGAGAGAAAATTAGATGGGTTAAAAAAAACAGCTAAAATTTTCAAATTTTACGTTCTTTTTAAACTTATTGGCTGTTAAAGGGACACTGTGTGTGTGTGTGATTGGTCTTACAGGAAACGTAGGGCTCATAAGAGGAGCCCTGTTTCGATCCCTATAACAGTTTTAGCCCTTGATGAACAAGAAAGTGCTACTAGACAAGGTATTGAAGTTGATCTCCTCTTCTCATTTCTTGAAATTCTGTTTGGTTTATGGGATAGCTAAAAAGGAAAGAAAAGTAACTCTTTTCAAATGTATTATTGACGGACAGAGAGTAGTGAGTGTGATAAAAAGACGGTACAACTGAATGAGGAAAAGGAAACCAAAGAAGAAAAGAGAGTAGGAGAAGATGAATTGATCGCGCAGAGCGCTGGTGTCTCTTGCTCAAATGCGGCAATCCCGTGCATGGATAAACTTCGGGACGAGCTTTCTTGTGCGGTAAGAACGTCCATGGACTGAGGCAAACTGGGATTTGTATCCTCTTTTTTTTTTTTTTTTGTTGTAATTTGAATTTTATGTGCATTTTGTTGACAGATTTGTTTGGAGATTTGCTTTGAACCTAGTACCACTTCTTGTGGACACAGGTACAGAGATTTAACTTTATGAAGGCCTATGATTCTAGCATTGTAGATAAGTTGCATTGTCATTTGAAGTTGTTATATGTTGCTTGATTATTCTTTGTAATGCATTTGTTGGACTTCTGTGAGTTTTGAGCAAAATTATAATAAACCATTGATTGTTTCTGAATAGCTCTCAATTTGTTTTATGTAGCTTCTGTAAGAAATGTTTGCGATCTGCTGCTGATAAATGTGGGAAGAAGTGCCCAAAGTGTAGACAGCTAATTAGGTAAGTTAATCCTCATTTTCCAGTAATCAATCAGTTCTTAGTTCTTACACCTAGTATAACATCTTACCTTATGCACAAGGCTCCTACCATATGCATGCTATATGCATGGTATGGGGAAATCCAGATGTTCGCAGTCGTATTCTATTTTCATAGAGTATGTTTTTAAAGTTCGAACATGTGACCAAGCGAATGGTAAATTGACACTTGACCCTATTCTAGTACCAAGGCAATGTGATAATCTAATATCCTTCTTTTCTGATAATTGCAGCAATGGGAGATCTTGTACTGTGAACACGGTTCTTTGGAATACAATCCAACTTCTGTTTCCCCAAGTGGTTGAAGCAAGAAAGTCTGCTGGAGCCTTAAATAGTAGTTTGGAAGCTGAGGATCAAAGCCCCCAAAGAGGAGGTGTCCAAAACAATGTGAGGACACGAAGCATGAGATATTCAGCAGCATCAAGCAGAGATGTGAATACAAGGAGAAGGGAAATACCACCAAGCCAAGAAGAGGATGCTGCATCAACTCTAAGGTGGGAGAGGCAAAATCTTGCTCGACCAACAAGAAGAAGATCATCAGATAGCCTGGAAGATGAGAATCAAAACCGCCAAAGACAAAGCAGAGATGCAAGTACGAGGAGAAGGGGGGTATCAAGCCAGGATGAGGATGCAGCATTAGCTCTAAGGCTGGAGAGGGAGAATCTTGCACGACTGTTAAGCAGAGATGCAAGCGCGAGGAGGAGAGGTGGTATGCGTGGTGAGAATGAGGATGATGATGCCGTATTGGCTCTAAGGTTGCAGAGAGAGGAGTTCATGGAAGCTTTTAGTGGGGGAAGTCATGAGCAGCAGCAGTCTGGAGGAAGCTCTCTTTCCACAGCTAGAGCAAATTTGAGAGCTATGGCATCCAGGGCCACCAACATTAGAATGAGAGGCGGCCGCCCGTTTTAAAACTTTTTCATCTTTGGAATAGTAGTGTTTGAAGAAATTGCATATAATGCCCCCCCACAAGCAGAATCAAAAATTCATCTGCAATTTCCTGAAAAACATAGCATCATCTTCAAGAAGATTGATCACATCTCTCAGACAATCAATCAAATACCTCGTTATATGAAAAATTTCAAGCTAATGTTAATTGATTTCTGATTAGTGTGTAAATAACACAACAAAAATTAACCCCCTCTAATTTCAAACTGAAAACAATCACACCATCTCATCTCATGTCAAAAACTGGCAAAGCCTCGGCCAACTAATGAGAATCACATTTTCACCTGTAAACGGGGGCCCTAATACTTGCGGGTGAGACACCACTTCTACAAATCAATCAGTGACAGATAGATAAATGTACAAGCGTT